>BQNB010013387.1:0-24809 GCA_026074375.1 Tanacetum coccineum | reverse complement strand
AGAATAGTACTAACAAACCCATGTTCCTTCAAATTCTTTGACATCTTTCTTGTTTGTGTAGCTGATTGCAAATCTCCAATCACTTGATCAAGAGGATGATCTTATGAATTCTTGTAGTTGGATTAGGACTGACTTGGATTGTAGTATCCAAATTGTTCATGTTAGCTACTACACCATCATCTTCATCATCTCTTGAGAAGTCAAATATGCTATAATCTTCCAAAGCAGGCATATTTGGATCAAATGGAAGTTCAATGGTTGTTTTTCCACCAACAACATTACCTTCATTTGTGCCAGCAACATTAACAGTTGAACTAACAATATTAGCATTGTTAGTGCTGTTAACATTATCTTCCTTCTCTTGATCTTTACATTAACTTTCTTTTCTTGGATCTTCATCGACCTTCTTTCCATCATCACTTGAAGGTTTGGATCCATCATCATGAGAACTCTTTGGATCTTGAGAATATGATGGATCAGCAGTCCATAATGGTAGCAAAATGTGATCCTTAACAAGTTATGTCTTCTTTCTAGTTTGACTTGTATTATCACTTGCTTTTATACCTGCAAAACCATTAGACTGTGTACCTGCAACAATTGGCTCATAGTTCATTGTTCTTGTTAGTGCATTAATATAAAATAGCCAATCTGGTCCACTACCTACAACATTAGGTGTACTCTCACTAAACCTAATATGCAAGTTTTCTTCCACTATCCTTGTTCTACTATTGAATACTCTAAAGGCTTTACTATTCAAAGAGTATCCAACAAAGAAACCTTCATCAGCCTTACCATCAAATTTGCCTAAATGATCTATGGTATTGAGAATAGTAACAAGACACCCAAATGGTCTCATAAAACTTAAAGTTGGTGTTCTACCATGAAAAATGGGGTCTTGTTTTGAGGCTTAGCTACTAACACTCATTTGCACATAGCAAGCAGTATTAACTGCTTCTGCCCAAAAAGTAGTTGGCAACTTAGAATCAGCTAGCATAGTCCTAGCAGCCTCAATTAGTGTCCTATTCCTCCTCTCAGCAACTCCATTTTGTTGAGGAGTTCTAGCTACACTAAATTGTCTCAAAATACCCTTCATTTCACAAAACTGATTCATTTCTTTGTTTTTGAATTCAGTTCCATTATCACATCTAATCACCTTAACCTTGTGATCTACTAGATTTTCTATCCCAGTTATAAAGGACTTAAGAATACCACTAGTCTCATCCTTAGTAGCTAGAAAGAAAACCCATGTAAACCTACTGTAATCATTTGTGACAACTAGGCAATACATTTTCTTCATAAGGCTTTTTACAAATGTTGGACCAAATAAGTCCATATGTAACAAATGTAAAGGAAGACTGATTGAGTTCTCTGTTTTGGACTTACAAGAGGCTCTGTGCTGCTTTCCCTTTTGACAAGCAACACAGGTTTGATCATTTTCAAAAAGTTTGGAAGGTAAACCTCTTACAAGATTTCCTTTAACCAATTTATTCATGGTTTTAAAATTTAAGTGACCTAGCCTTCTATGCCAAAGTTTAGATTCATCAGATGTGGCTTTTGCAAAAAGGCAAGTTAAACCTCCTTTAGGAACCTATGTTCGTTAAATAACACTAGAAATATTGTTCTTTTAGGGGAACTTAAGTAAAACTTGTCTTTCATCAATTAATTAAAGTTTAGAGATAAACAATAATTTAGTGTCATTAAAAAGAACATATTCCTTTTATCATACATTTGTGAGACGCTTAAAAAGATTAAACCTTTAACTCTCTCACAAAATACACATTTTCAAAATCTAGATTACCAGTTTTAATGGTACATTTTCTTGTGATTTTTCCCTCCTTTGGGGTTCCCTCTAAAAGCAACATATCCTTCATCTACGCCTTCATAGTCTGTAAGATTAAGACATGTTCCCTATCAGTGCCCTTGAGCATCCACTTTCAATTACTCATTGTTCCTGTAATCTATATGTGGAGTGCCCTGCACAAATAGGTAAGGAAAACAGTTTTTTTTAGGGACTAGAAATCGTTTTGACTTGGGATCTGCCTTGTGAAATAAACATAATCAAACTTTTTTAGGGTGGATTGATGCACTGTTTTTGTTTAGAACATGGTCTAAACTTTATGCTTTGGTTTCCAAACCAAAAAGTGAGGCCTTAACAGCATTAAAATTTATTTTCTTAACGCATTTTAACTACTGCTGTTGGTTCCTAGCAGGTCCTTAATTTTTTTACACCTAACTAGTATTATCTTTGGATTAAGCTTTAATGTTTTTAAATATTATGTTCTTATGAATAGGCCTCTTAATAGTTGAATGTACTGATTTAGAAAAAATTGACATTGGTCTAGCAGCATTCACGGTTGTTTTTGAGTGAGCAGCATTAACTTGTCTAGCAGTATTAACTGATACTAACCAGATTATTTAGTACTGTCTTGGAAAACTAGTTCTTTTTAGCACATGGTGTGGAGTATTCTTTTTAGAAAAGTTTTGATGATCACCCTTTTGAGCATTGTTCAAAAGGTTTTACAATCCTTTGTTTTTGAAATGTTTTTGGATGGTAATTTCAATCAACCTTCAAATGATCAAGCTTCTACACAATAACGGCTTATTAAAACATCTCTAAATTGCTTCTATTTTTGGAGACCTCTTTTTATTTGTTCTATTTTCTTTGATTGCTTTAGTACTGTGGTGTTTTGCCTATGTTGCTAACTGACTAACAGTTTTCCTAGTGTTTTGTTATTGTTGTTTAGATTGACAACTCTTTTCTTAAACAATACTAGGCCTAACTGTACCACCCCCCAAAATGAATCGCCAGCGGAAAATTGTCTGGGGAGCGTTACTTCATTTACAATAGCACAAGATTACAAGAGAAAACGTCTTTCTAAATGTGTCCGTTTCGTACAAACAATCTGCGCGGTTTTTCTGATATCAAAAATAATAGTTTTGTCCATATTGCATTCCACCTGAAAAACTTAATTGTAAAGAACTCCATTGCCTCAATGATCCAAGCAATCTTATTCACCTGAGAAAAACATGCTTAAAGTGTCCCCAAAAAATCATTAAAGTTGGGAGTTCATTAGCGTTTTGAGTATTAATTGTAAATGTTGGAATCCAAAGTTTATAAAGTATGCAGCACCATTAATCCCTTATAATAATCGCCAAAGTGTTAAAGTAAAAGTAGACAATGGTTTAGTGTTTATTGCTTCACCGACAATATAATGAAAAGTGTTCAGAAATTAGTAATGTTCAATAAGTAGTATGGACAGTGAGATCGTTGATTTTTCAAAATGTATGGGTCTACTATAAACAATACAAGTACCACATAGATATTAGTTACTTGTTGCGCTAAGCTCATGACCACCGAAACCTTTAGATCGGTTGCTAAAGTTAGGCGGGTAGGTGCATTGCCTAGCACCTAGTTTCCTAAAATGTAATGCGTCGGTACTTGGTAGGTGCGTTGTATATCTTACCGGGACAGGGGAGTACAGTCCCAATAGATTATTTACAGCATTCGCGCTCCCTTCAAAGCGGTCTCCGGTCAAGAAATTAACGGGTCATGTAGGGGGACTTCATGGCAACAGAGTATTAGGCAAACACGTAAAAAGGAAAATTCTACATAAAGTACCTTGTGTCCAAAGTTAGATGTAACCATTGTATTCGTAAATAGCTTTGAGTACTTAAATCCATTAAGTTGAAAATCAGTGTGATATTAATCAAAGTAGTGAGTTCGAACAGGAGTATGTAAACAATTTCGTAAACATGTATGCAAATGAGTATGTGAACAAAGTAAGAAATTGAGTTTGTAATGAATTGCAAAACCAAGTATGTAAACCAAGTGTGTAGAATAGTATGTAAAAGATATTGTAAACGAATATGTAAACAAGTTGTATTGAGCATGTATTCTCCCCCGAGATTTGTAAAGTAAATGTAAAACAAGTGAAAGAGGGGCTATAAACTCACATCGATGATGACGAACGATTGGCGGGAATGTACACATTGAGTACAAGTCGAAACGGAAACAGAAACGGCTCGACCAAGAAGTTGCGGTTTATCTTAACGGCTAAGACCCACTAGCCTAGGATGATGTACTTGGTTTTCCGATGAATGAGCACGTCAACGTGACACGTTGATAAAAGATTTAGATTTAAAGTTGTAATAGTTTGGTGGTTGGTTAAATAAATAAATCAAAAAGTAACGCAAGGTGTGTAATATATTCCGTATATATTACATAATGATAAATGACCAAATATATAATTCCTATCGTAAATTATATATTAAGA
This sequence comes from Tanacetum coccineum, assembly GCA_026074375.1. Classification (NCBI taxonomy): domain Eukaryota; kingdom Viridiplantae; phylum Streptophyta; class Magnoliopsida; order Asterales; family Asteraceae; genus Tanacetum; species Tanacetum coccineum. Next base: position 20,535 of record BQNB010013387.1, on the reverse strand, counting down.
TACCCACCCAAAAGGATAACTCGAAGCGTATATGATACACAACATGTGTGTTCCCTAAAAGATGACAATTAAACTAAAATGGTTTAATTATATAATACTTTCCAAGTATTATATAAGAAAAATAATAAAAATTAAAGAAACTAAATAATTCGACACGTTCCCGGATATCCCCAAATGATTTAATGGAAAGTTTCTTTATAAAAATGAACACACGTTTTAAATCTGCAAATTATGTTAAACGACGTTTTTAAAACTCTTACAATAGTTATGATGTTATTTTCTAGTTGCTAATTATAAAATATAAGATTATTTTATAATTTAATACATTGTTTCCTCGATGGGTTGCTAGAATATTTATCCCATTTGTAAAAGTATAGTTTCCGTTTGTTTATCCGGTTATTGAAATATTACAAACTAACAACCTTAAAAATTTATATAACTAATCCTTTTTCAATCTATTTGTGTTGCAAACCCAAACACACCCCTTAAGGTTATTATAATCGCAAAAGTGAAGATAATAAATAAAGTATTTATTTAACCATTTTAAACCACCAATATATATATCCGGTTTATTATTTATAAATCTCGCGATAATTTTTATTTATCGATTATTAAAATTTTGTTATACCAAACGCACCCTTTACAGTTTTCTGTTACGCCAAACGCACCCCCATGAGGTGCTGCTGCTAAACCAAACGCATCCTTATTGGTTTCTTTGTTACCCCAAACACCCCCGCTGTTAACCAAACGCACCCCTTGGGTGCTTCTGCCCAAACCAAACGCGCCCTATGGCTGTTTACAGCCAACCAAACGCGCCCTATGGTTGTTTACAGCCAACCAAACGCGCCCTATGGCTGAGAACAATAACCAAACGCACCCTTTTGGTGCTGTCCAAACCAAACGCACCTGATGTGCGGCTAAACCAACTCGACGCACCCTAGTCTATGTAAACCAAACACATCCAAATCTGCTGCTAACCCACACACTCCCTTAGGTGCTAACTGCCTACCCAAACGCACCCTAATATGACTATGACAACCAACGAAAACGCATCCATGCTGTCATATGAAAACCAAACGCACCCTACGGTGCTATAACCTAAACCCAACTCACCCTTGCTGTTAGAACAGCCGAACGAACGCCGGCTGGTGTTACAGTCAACCAACGCACCCTAACTGGTGCAGAATCAAACCAAACACGCCCGTCTCCTGTTTGTCACATCAAACGCCCCCTTTCTTGTGATAAGAACCAAACGCAGCCCCAGGCTGCCCCTTTATAACCCAGCCGCGCCCTATGTGCTTATGATAACCCAAACGTACCCGTGCTGTGACCCGAAAACCAACGCACCCTGCTGGTGGCTTGAACCCGAACGCACCCTTGCGGTGTATTAATAAAACCACACGCACCCTACTACTGAAAACAACACCAAACGCACCTTTGTGCTTGGCTGAGCAAAACCCACGCACCCTTATGGTGGCTGCCGCTATGGTTGTGGTGATGGAGATGGTGGTTGCGTCGGTTGGAGAGGATGGTGGATATGGCAGTAGTGGCATGGTGATGTGGGTGATGATGTTTATGGCGTGGAGATGAGGATGATGATGATGGTGTCGGTGGGTTGTTGGCCGGAACTTGACCAGGACGTGGCCGGAAAAATGGGAGCGGCGCCAGGAAACTTATAGGCTTGTGTGTGTGTTGTGTTTTATAAAAATGATGATATGGTAACCCTAATACTTCTTTATATACTCAAAATTATAAAAGAAACAAAGTGACAACTTATTTTCAAAACTAGTAAAAGCAAAACTCTCTCCCTTTTCCCTTCTCTAAGGCTCACTGCTCAAATAAGCACTCAAACATAATTCATAGTTTCCATTTTATCAATAATTCAAGCATACAAGGTTGATTAAGGGTGTAATCTAAGGTGTTCCAAGTGGTTTTGCAAGTTAGGGTTTCCATTTAAAGAAAGGGTTTTCAAGATCTAAGTTAGGGTTTCACAAATCAAGACTTGGGGTTTTTATAAAGATTTGGGGTTTAGAATCAAAATCTAGGGTTCCTTTGTGATCATTCCTTTTGTAAGCATACTACACTCACTCTTTTAATTTTCATACATATGGATTATGTTAATTCATATTTCTATACTTTCATTATGTATTTTTATACATAAACATCTTGATTATAAAGTTATATCACCAACTAGTTTACTTTTATAAACATTTGCAAAGAAAACAAGAAACACTACTTACTTATGATTTTAGACATGTGGTTAGGTTTATAATTCATAAACTAGCTTATTTAATCTTATGAGTATTTCATGGTATTGTGAAGTATTGGAAGAGATTAGGTTAGTGGTTGATTGTGAATGTTGAAAGTGGTTGAAATAATAGACAAGTAGATTTGTGGTATGAAAATGGAGTAGAAATACTTGACGGAAATGTGTAAAATACCCTTTTGGGGCAGCAGGTTTAGGACTACATCAAAGAAAAACATACACCACCTTTTTATTAGTTCATATCACATCAAATGCAAACTTTTCTCAACCTCCGTTTTCTACGGATGTCACTTCACCAACTGAACAAAGACATCACATAATCACTATATTGTAGCAAGGAAAAGCGCTCAAGTGTGTTACGTTGATTTTCCGTTTTGGGTTCACAACACATCATAGTTTTGGGGTTACGACGACTATTGTACGAGTTCATGTGCGTTAGGTTCTATGAGCATTCGACAACACTCATTTACCAGCGAGAGCTCCAGTCTCCGACGAGTTTTATACAGATTTTGGCAAGTTCATTCCTTTCCTCTTAGTACGATGATACTTTTTATATTTTTTGACGAGCGGTACATACATTGTTTCCAACAAGTTCATAAACGCGAATGACGTGAGATGCTATGTTATTTTTTCGTACGACAACATCATGGTATCAATACTTGTCCTTGTTTTATTTCAATATATTAGTTAAGTTGGAGAAGATGAAGACTAAATAAATGGAAATGGAAATGAAATGTAAGAAAAATAAAAACAAAAATAAAACAAAAGTTGGGAGTGGATGTTTCCGTCCGTACAATACAAACACGTGAATGATTGTTTATTTTAAAATGAGTTTACTAAACGGTCCTTGGTGTTTTGAGTCTTGGCAAGTTTAGTCCTTACACTTTGAGTTTATGACATGTATTTTAATATTAAAAATTGATATAAATACATATGTATTTAAATGATCAGGTGTTAAATTAATTAGTAAGTAGGGTCATCTGTCTAGCAAGTAATGATAAGAGGTATTATTTAAGTCGATATAACAATTAACTATAGTATCGTTAAATTAGTTATTAGGTGCTTGAGTATTTGTGACGCTAGATAGGACTCGAGAAATACCTAAAGGACTACAAGGTGAGTTTATAGCCCCTCTTTCACCTGTTTTACATTTGATTTACAAATCTCGGGGGAGAATACATGCTCGTTACAACTTGTTTACATATTCATTGACAATCTCTTTTACATACTTGTTTACATACTTGATTTCATAACTTGGTTACATACTCATTTGCATGCACATTTGCATAAATGTTTACAAACTCATTTACATGATTGATAACAAACTCATTTACATGGTTGATTACAACTTTGTTTTACACTCATTTTCATATCTCACGGTGAGATACAATACTTGTTTACACTTATAGACACAACAACTATAATCTACTTTTATTATTACGTATTAGCTTAAGTTGAATGAACTGTTAATTACTCGGAGGGTAAGCGCGAATGTTATAAAATATATCTATTTGGGATTGACAATCCCCGTTCGGGTGATTAGCTATCACTAGAGACGAACGTTATACCATGTCGGAGCACGACTGGATTATATTAGTATCTACAGGGCCAACAACTACATACACACGAACAATTACTGTGCCTTGAATAAAGTGGCATACATATAAGTCTACGCAACAGTTTCATGAACTTAGGGGTGAAATCGTAATCACGCATGGTAACTATTATATTGGATACAATGGTCATGCATAATTTATAAAAGCTTTGGTACAACTATACTTAACTTTTGTGATTTTTGTATAGGATACAATAGTCATACACATCTTTAGAGCAACATACATACATGCATTTTTGACGACTATTATAACGATTGAAATAGTCATATAGTCTTTACAAATATTTGATCCATCATTTACATTCACAAAATCTATGAACTCACCAACTTTATGTTGACCGTTTTAAGCATATTTTTCTCAGGTGAATTAGATGCTTGGACTACTTGATATGCATTGGAGTCTACTACATTCAAATGATCAAATCTTGTTGTATTGTTTTCAAGCTTTTCATTGTGATGCAGTTATGGGACAAAATGTTAGATCAATTTCAAGAAAATCAACGAGATTACTTTTCAAACAACATATTTAAAGGTCGTTCTCTTGTATCTTGTGCTGTTGTATTATGAAGTAACACTCCCGGATCATATTTCCGCTGCGGGACACATTTTGGGGATGTAAGAATTTTCGCACAAAGAGCGCGATTCTAGAGCTTTAAACGAGGATAGATTCTTGAAGATTAATGTTTCTGACAATCCAATTACGTCCGTATCCATTACGGAAGGATACGCCTATACGTGCCTGCATCCCAAAGATCAAAAAGGGGAAAGATGAAGGAGATCAATACGCTTATTAGAAGAAGACTAACTACGCCGTATTGGATATAAGGCTTGTGAATATTTTAAAGATATCAACGTAGGTCCCTACACTCCAAGAAACTCTATACATCGAATACACCCATTGGATACGCACGTATCGAACCGACTTTCCAGACCTATAAATACAAAAAACTCAAAAATGAGTATTAAGTAGTGCTAAATTATATTTGCGATACAAAAACCATAATAAAGTCACTTTTCAGATATAGAGAAATAAATAGCATAAGGAGGTATTGCAACGCATTCTATTCCATAGAAGACAACGTGTAATATTAATTTATATTTTTAGTATCCATTCAGTTTTTTGGTATATTCGTTAACTCGTTTTGTTTAACTTGGCTCAATAATCAATTACTATCTGTATATTTATAATGTTTGAAGGCTAATACTTCGGAGATTAGACATTCATATGAAGGTATGAATGGTTTGTTTTGTCTTATATCTCGATTGCATAATTTATCGTTGTATGCTTGTTTATGTTTATCAAATTTATACTTGTTTAGTGCTTTTCGTTGGCGGACCTATCATTCAACTGGTTCTATGATCACAGGACCAGCAATCTAATGCCGGGTTAGCTCTCCTATATAGTGTTTTCTATACATCTTGAATCATAGGATCACAGTATTGTCCTTCTAAAATCAGTGCTAAGGATACGCTTTGGCCTTAACTATTTAACGGAACTGCTTTGGTATTATTGAACATGTTGACTAGTAGCGTGAATCTAGATAATTCAACAAATTATGCGTTTTGATTCATTAGATTGTTGAAAAGTGGACTACTCTCGTGTATAAATTCATAAGCAGTAAGTGGGTAAAAGTGCTTAGAGCTAGAGTTTAACAAGATCTCCATTGCTTTAGTCCCTAAGATAGATTAAAATCAGGTAATAAGGATGCTTTTTGCGGATGCTTTAATTATGACAGAATTAATGTGTCTAGGTCTTAGGATGAAGTCCACCATAAGTCTAAGAATGATGCCTCTTCGAGTTAAGTAATCATTGCACTGAATAAACAAACTCCAACGATCTAATCGGCTTAATTGTGGCTCATTACAGTTTTCAATCATAAGGCCTCGATTAGCTCTCCCTTTTATCTTTGTTAATTTTTCTTGCGTGGGTTTAAAGGTGTCTTTGAATTGATTGTAGTCATCCAACAAACCTGTGCAAGTCTCTCAAGCTAAACCCCCTTTTACTTGTTAGAATTAGATTAGAATTAACCCATGTTTTAAACCTGTAATTATTATGATGGTCACACCGATCATATAACTATCCCACACCCTTGCCATACACTCATTTTTAGTGCAGGATACCCCTAGTACAACCCTCCGAGCCTATCCTTTTTCATGGTTCTTATAATTTTCTAGTTAAGCTGGACTATTAATTAAGAGCATTGTCACCCTTTAACCAATTGTTACACCCAAATCGCCTTAGCCTACCTTGTATGTACTCGCTTTTAGTATATTATTGTTTTAACCCAAGTTAATTATTGATTACACGGTTGCTAAGTCCTTATCCTTATAAATACTATTTTGAGAGGATTGGGATTCATGGTAGTATTTATTTCTTGGAAGAATGGGGAAGAAAAGTTAAGTCAATACCCCCATATGTTTGTTAAATGATCTCCATGTTATTTTGATCCAACTCAATTCGGGTCATTAGTTAGATTGTAAATATCAAGTATGTAAAAGTTCAAGTGTAGGGGTGTATCTATAAACCCCCATGATGTATTATATGTTTAAGCAATGGCAGGGCAAAAGTGTACGAGAAAAAATATATATATATAAAAAGAGTGAAACAAAATGTACGGGCTGCCATTTGCTTATGTCTATGTTTATATTAGAGTCAAGAAAAGAAAAAGAAAGAAATTAATGTAGAGTTTTGTAGAGTTTGTATATTTTGTCTGAATCTTTGGCTTAGCAACCAAACCAACGTGTATTCTTATAAATAATTAGCTAACCTTCCACTCTAAATTCACCCAAAAGTCACCACCCAAATGTATCCCATCCGTTTCTGTTTCCATTAATGTTATCTTACACCTACACCCCACAACCTTTTAAAAGACCACTTAGATAGTAATGAATAATGCTTGCGCCTAGCGGTGGAGGTTTGATCCTTTACCAAGCCTATGGTAATTTATATAGTATGACAGGTAATGATTGTTGATTTTTTGTTTCCCTATTATGTTATAATTTATTATACATCTGAGAGAAAGAAAGAATCTCAAACACTTATGTGAGGTGCTTGTATATACTTTCCGTTCTTTTAATTACGAGGTCTAGAAGGTTGTGTTGTAAAATACTTTTAAAAAGTAGGTTAAATGACCCTCATATTGTTATTGTCTAGGTAGAAAAGTCCATTTGCTTGAGGCCAAGCAAATCCTAAGTGTAGGGGTATTTGATGAGGTCTTATTTTATACACTATTTCGGGGTCATTTGACCCTTTAAATCATGCATATATGCCCAGATTATGTTATTAATCATTTGTTTTCCTGTTTTTAGCACTTGGATGGCATTTGGAGGAAATACATGTTACTTGGGCTCATTTGGAGAAGAAATGGACAAGACTACATACGACTCTACACCAAGAACCATGAAGAATTATTCACTTAGAGCCTGGAGACGGCGTCGCAACCATAAAGCGACGGCGTCATGACATGCATGGTAACGACGTCAGAGATTCAGCGACGGCGTCAGGACGTAGCCGACTTAAAGTGGATCTAGAACCATCTACGTGGCGACGTCGTCAAGAGTATAAAGCGAGGCCGTCACAGCGATATCTCTATATATACAAAACTAATTTTAGGGTTTTAAGTGTGTAACTTTGTATAACTTTAGGGAGACGAACCCTAGCCTTTGTAGCAGCTTCATAGGTCATTTTTAGGGCCTCAAAACCCTATTGTACTTCCTTGGATCCATGTTTTAATTCAAGGTTATTTATCATTAATCATTCAATATGTCTATGTGTTGTGTGATTGATTTATCTTCTTGCTTTCATTATAATATGCGAGGCTAAACCCTCCTTTGTATTTGCTTATGATGGCATGAAAGTCAGATTGTAAATCCTATTACTGTTGCTTCTTGTTGATGAGTGTGCACGCTAGGCTTTAGAAAAACAGCTTTTGGCTGTATCACTGTAGACACGTCTAGGGAAATGCGAGTTCATAGAAAGGATACCATTGGGTAACAGTCTTTATACTACCTTACCCCCTTATATGGTTGATCCCTCTTAAGATATTTCACATGCATTTAATATACTCTTAGGGGTCTTGTAATAGTCTTCATACTACCTTACTTGTTGGTTGCCCTAATGGAATATTAAATAGACGGCGGGTTCGTGTAATCCGTTCATGACCTAGGAAATACTTACACAGATCATCACAAGTGTGACAAGGCAACATGATTAGGAGAAGAAATCTAATAACTAGTGCATGATTAAGTAAATACATTTAATTATCATAAAGTTATCACCAGTAGTTTAGATTACAATTAGTTTAGTTAATAGTTAAACAAACCAACCTCTTAAACCATAGATTTACCTACTTTCTATAAAATATAAAAACACAAAAATAACCTTCTCTCAACCCCTAGAATTTTGTTAGATCGTGATCAAGCCTTCCCAACCTATTCCCCTAGAGAACGATAACAACCCCCGAGTCTTGCCTATACTACTACTATAATGGTTAGGTGCTCTGCCTAGGGAGTTGTAAAAATCCGTGTAGAAGTCCTACGAAGACCGCATCATTAACATAAAGAGCCAAAAATGTAAAAGAACTTTACAAATGGTTTTCGGCCATTGATGATGTGATAGGGTGTTTTCTCATGTCGAGGAATTATGAGTGAACGGTTTTGAGTAAACCATGTTGTGGCAATTGCTTCAGCCCAAAAGAACAAGGGAACTTTAGTGGCGGTTAACATTGTTCGAGTAGCCTCAACAAGAATACGGTTTTGTCTTTCGACAACATCATTTTGTTCAGGTGTTCGAGCAGTTGATGTTTGGTGTTCAATACCTTCTTGAGCAAAGTATGCATGAAGAGTTTTATTCAAGAATTATGTGCCTTTGTCAGTTCGAACTGTTCTTACTTGAGCGTGAAGTCCTCTTTGAACAAGTTTGAGGAAATCGATGAGAACTTCAGGTGTTTTGTCATTGGATCTCAAGAAGTGAGTCCAAGTATATTTTGAATTGTCATCACCAATTACCATCATATATTTCTTACCATTAAAACTTTTTACCCGCATAGGACCACATAAGTCCATGTGTAGAATTTGTAATCGTCTTTTGGAGCTTGGGGTTGTTTTGGTCTTGAAAGACTTACGTTTTGCTTTCCCCAACTCACAAGAAGAACAAAGGTGATCTTTGACGAATTTTAATTTGGGTAGGCAAGTCATAATATCATACTTCAGAAGCAAGTTGATGGTATCAAACTTCAGATGTGATAGACAACGATGCCATAACCATGCTTGTGACCATGAAGCTTTAGCCATTAAGCAAATTAGATTAGAAGAAGTTGTATTTTGAAGAGTGATGGAGTAAAGATCTGTTCCACGAGAACCGGTAAGAAGATCATTTCCCTTCAAATAACTAATGTAACATGTAGACTTCCAAAAAGCAACTTCCAAATCTGCATCACAGATTGACAAACGAAGAATGAATTATGATTCAGCCCTTCGACGTAATAAACCTTCTTGATAGTGACATTTCCTTGAACCAGATCTCCATAACCAAGAATCAATGCAATTTGATCATTTCCAAACTTCACCGTACCCAGAAATTTCTCCACAAAGTTACTTAGAAGCTTGAGATTTCCTGTTATATGCTTTAAGTACCCAGAGTCGACGATGAACAAAATTATCTATACGAGCTTTTGCAACGGCTCTACATCAAAGATGGGTCCAGAATTCTCAACAACATTGGAGTAACTTCTTGAATCTTTGCCATGTACAGATAATGTGCTTCCAATTCCTGATCTTCAGGTTCGTCATCAGTGTCATCCCTCCAGTCAGCTTGTTCAGTACTCAACTGGTTTCCAGCTTCCTCTTGCTTACACAAAGGCATTTTCTCCTTGTGATAAGCGACATCCTTTACCCGTTTTAGTTTTTGACATTCTCTTGCTACATGCCCATATTCCTTGAAATTGTAACACTGAATCCTAGATTACTGCACCACCTATGTACCTACACTATCCCTAGCCCCAGCAACATTGATTGCCCTCTGATTATCATACCAAGTTCCTTTGTTGATTCTTAGAGTATTATATTGATTTGCTTTACTGGTGTTTGATGAAGTTCTGAGGTTGTTGTTGGTAGGTTTGTAGATTTTCTTAAATAATAGAGAGTTTAAAGCCATCAGTTTATCAATATCCTTCTTCGTTGACAATGCATCATCTTCAGTAACCATATCATGTTCTTAATCCTAAATGGGTGGAGGAGAGTTGACAATTGCTTTCCCTCTGTTTCTGGTAGCAGCTTGTTGTGATCTGGTTAAGGAATTTTGAGTGTAGTGAGTAGGATGTGATTGAGGATGGTAAACTGGTTGTTGTTGAGCAACAAGTGCAAGTGGATTAGCAGTACATGCTAGTCTTTTAGCTCTTATCTCATCGACTTTGTTCTGGTGTTACTTCAGAATGTCATAAAGTTTGTGGTAGGAGGTAATCTTCAACTCTTGACTCTGCTTAACAAGTGTCACAACCCTTTGATGTTCTGGTTGTAATTGAAATAAGAACTGGACATTCACTTAATGATTGGTAACATTACACTAATTTCTGACAAGCTCATTCATCATCTTGTAGAACCTTGAGTAATACGATTCAAGTGTTTCACCATCCCTGGATGTAAACTTTCCAAATTCCCAATAAAGATTGGTTTTAAGATCTTGAACATTGATTGACTCACCTTGTTTCAACCTTCCAATAGCTTTCCACATATCATATTCATTTGGAAAAGCATCAACTATGGAGTAGATATCATTATCTATCCATGTGAGAATTATCTGAACAGCTTCAGCTTCAGCATCCAATTGGTTCCTTATGTCTTTTGAAACATTCTTATAGTTTTCCATGTACCATTTTGTAGTGGTTTTTGAACTACCTTCTGCAACTGGAATTGTTCTTTTAGTCCATTTGAATTTGTAAGGTAGATTCTGAAGACAATAGTGGATGAGTTCATTGTTAGATTTGGTTTCAATGTATCTCTTGATTCGGGATTACCACTGAACATAGTTACCAGGTGCTAACATTGGTGGACGGTCTTTACCACCAGCTTCCATTATGGCATTGTGAAGAGAATTTGATGTTTGAGTTTGCAAGTTGTTATTGGTATTTGACATTTTGATGTGGTTGTGAAAGGATATCGGATCTTAAGTTTATGAAGTGATTGTTATTGTGGATTTGAGTATTGAAATCTAGTTCATGGGATTTTACAAATCTTGATTAAACCTAGAAAAAATGAGTATTTCATGGGATTTACTAAATTAAGAAGAAACCGTGAAAATAGAATTAAAAAACTTGTCAAAATTGGTTAAGGTGTCAAAATCGGTTGGTGTGTCAATTTCGGTTGATGTGTCAAAATCGGTTGGTGTGTCAATTTTAGTTAATGAGTAAATTTCAGTTGATGTGTCGAAATTGGTTGATGTGTCAAAATCGGTTGGTGTGTCAATTTCAGTTAATGAGTAAATTTCAGTTGATGTGTCGAAATCGGTTGATGTGTCAAAATCGGTTGGTGTGTCAATTTCGGTTGGAGTGCAATTTCAGTGCAGTGTCAATTCCAATGGCAATTTGGGCTAGTGTTAATTCCAGTGGTAATTTTGGCTAGTGTTAATTCCAGTGGCAATTTCGGTGCATTCAAGTGTCAATTTCGGTGGATTCAAACTTTTTCGGAAAACCAATTTATAAAACACCTAAAAGACACACTTTTTAACGTTTTTGAATGATTTCTTTTGCAAAACTACCAAAAATTTTGACACTTTTTGAATCAAGAAAAAGTACAAAATAAGCTAGAAAAAATCTTAAAGAGAACCTTGTTTCTATTAGAAAAACTACTAAACAATAAAGAAAAACAAACTATTCTATAGAAAACAAGAAACCTTAATGATATAAGCTCAAAATAAGCTTATATAAGCTACAGTTTGGCTTATATATAGATTAATAAGCTCGTGAAACACAACAACACATCACCAAAAACCCCATGGCGATTGATACCACATGTTATCCCAAATAATATGAATCCAAACACAACTAATAAGCTCTACCAATTAGCCTACACGAACCAAATATGCTATAAAAGAGAAAGGAGTTTAGAGAGAGAAAGTAGAGAGAAAGAAAGAAAGAATATTAGATTAAAAGGAGAGACTTTGGAAGATTACACACACACAAATGGTAACCAACACCCTCTCCATGTGAGGAGAAGGTTCTATTTATAGTCACATACCCTAGACATAGGTGTATGGACTTTCTAATGGGCCTGGCTTGGCTTGTGTTGGGCTTTAGCCCCAAACATGGACAATATTGGCTTAAAGTCCAAGCCCATTGAACCCGACTAGCCTGTTACAATACAAGACTAATTAATATAAAGACGATCGACGACATTCTTTTTCAACTTATATAAAAATAAGGCTAACACGGTTTTTACAAAAAAGAGGTCAAATGGCCGATACATTAACAAGTACCAAAGCTGATTGAATTCTAGTTTACTACATTCCCGGGAAAATAACCATATCTCCTAGTCCATTAGGGCTGATTCAAACGTCAAAATCTAAGTTAGACAGTCCTCTACAAGTTTTATTTTTACCCATACAGTGACTTCTATACAAAATTTTAAAGTTATAATCAAATGAAATCTGGTGTGCAGTTTCGGACAACTTTTACCGTTTATTTTCTAGTAAAATTCATTGAGTATCGTCACGACGAGTGCCAACCGGAGAAACGGAGCTAAAACACAGACCTACATTACTATATTTTTCTCTAGTCACCATAGTATTCAAATTTTTCAGAATCCATCTACAACCTACTGACTTCAAACTGTCCTAAATCCAATGTTACAAATTAACTTTTATCAAGTTTTTTTGCTTTAAAATTTCAAGTACAATGCCAATATTTTTACAATAAATACATGAAATATATAAAATACAATACAACTCAGAAAATAAATAAAATTTATGGATATTTACATGAAAAATAAGGTTAACAAATGAAGCAAATTTCTTACAAGAAAATAAGTGAAGATGAGTTACAACAAATCAACCAAACTTGTACTAGCTTCTTTAACCCAAGCAAAAATCTAACCCAACCAAGATTATACTTGCATGGACCTCTAAATATCTATGAAGAACTTAACCAACATCCCTTGAATAACATCTACTATAACCCTAGAAAGATGATTTCTTAATGATTTCTTTAACTTTTGGTAATTTTTAACTAGAAAGTTTGATATAGATTTGTGATGTTGTGGTCTAAGTAGGACGACAAGAACAAGGGGAGGGAGAGCAATTGTGTGTTTGATCTAGTGATAATGAAATGTTAGTTGTGCTGATGAAGTAACTCCCTAGACATGCAAAATTTATTTACCAAGTGTCCCACTATGTGCATGCATAACTAGATGATAAACCACCTCATGGACACATGTCCATGAGGGTGGTTCTAGGCGTGGGTTTATGGGAAAGGGGAAGTTTTATGGGATAATTTTGTATAAAATTTTGAATAAGTGGGTAGTTTTTGGGCTAACGGGTAAAAACGTAAAATATTTCTAGAGTTTGGGCGTAACCACGAAGCGTAAACGTAAATGATAAAAATAAAATTACAACATATGGGATACGTATGTATGATAATAAAATACGTGGAGCACGAAGACGAATATTTAATATAAAGCCGAGTTCACGTTTAATGAACGTTTTACTACGAACGCGAGATAATCTATTCGGTTAACGGAAAAAGTAATTTTTTACGAAATTAAAATAAATAGTAAAAGTGTAAGATTAAATAATAACCTGGAATTTACGGGTTGTTATAATGCACTCTATAAGTGCTTGACGAAAGCTCCCTGTCGGTAACCCGAAACCACCTTCACTTCATACTTGAATAAGAACAATAAGATGAGAAGATAAAGAAAGAATTTTAAAGAGAAAAACTAGAGAGAGAAATGAGAAAGAAAAATGAGATGGTTGATTACCTTGCACACAAAAATACAAATGAGACCAACACCCTCTCCATCCTTGGAGAAGGGTATTTATAGTTAAGACTAAAAGGCTTGCATGCCTTTAGTAATTCTACGGGCCAGGCTTGGGTTTACTTGGGCTTTCGCTCGATACACGTGACCGATTAGATTATAAATAAGAGCCCGTTTACCCGTCTAGCCTATTACAACGTATATTAATTAAATGACCGAGACCTAATATGGTTATGAACGAACTTCCATTGTTCGACTCAATATTTTGAGGCTAACAATCTCCCCCAAAGTGAGTTCATTGTAACACTCCTTCATGAGATCAATGAGATTGCTTTTGTCATTAAGCTCTTGTGATCTTTTTCTCTGTCTACGTTGTAGGCTTGTTCCTTCATGCTTTGTGGTCTTTGATCTTTAGCCTTTGTCATTGTCTTTAGACTTCGTCTTTTCCGTCCGAGATCTTTAAATCTTTACCCTTCCGTCTTGATCATCTTTGCCACCTTGCGATCTTGTGTCTTGACCAACAAGCTCATACATTGCATCATCTTGAATGCTTTCTAACAATCTCCCTTGATAGACTTGATATATTTGAAGGAAGATCTTGTATATCAGAGTTTGTGCGGAAGTCTTTGTCTTTAATTCTTGAGCTTTCATGATTCTTGAATCTTGATGCTTATAGAATGTCTTTGTAGAGTGAGCATGAGCATGTGGTAATGAATCCGACTTTAGATGGAATGAGGCATCACCATCTCCATCTTTTTGTATCCTGAAATAAAACAGTTAGCAATAAAGCGGGTGGACGAATATGGCTTTGTCATTCGTTCGGATTTGGTTAGATTAACCTCTGATTCCGTAGGACCATTTTACAGTATAAATATTGTACCTGTGATCAGGTAGATTCAAAGAATCTCCTTGACAGGGTTTCACAGCTGCACTAGCCGTTCTCGTTACCGGAGCGTCTCAAAGCAGACAACACGGTAAGAGTGAATCAGATAGTTACTATCTTTCTGATTAAGCCGTCAATTCATTTACTGGAACAAGTTTGATTCGCATTGAATCGCACCATCGTTTCTTTCCATTTGACACAAGTTTGATTCATATAGAATCTCGCAGGCAATACCAAGAGCTTGTTTGATGCTGGCTCAAGCAGGATTTCCATCTTCATTATGAGTACATAAGTATCACTCGGATGTTCTGGCACAATCACAAGGATACTGCATAGGACTCTTGTTAACAGCTTGTGAACTACTTGGTGTTCAACAAGTGTTAGTAATGGAATGTGTCCTAATGAGATTTATTTTAGTATTCTCTTGGCTCTAGACTCGATTCGTGCGTTTTGGTTTTTAGTAATCGGAGGCTGGAGCAGATTGCCACCTATTCAATATCAACTATCTTGGAGTGAGAAAGTCAATAGAAGTCGTGTGTATCTCCGTGACAAATGAGACAAGTTTTTGTTGAGAGAAACTCGAATGGCTGGGAAGGGTTGTGCATTGCATCACTGGGTCCATGATGTCGTCTTCAATGTTAGCAATCAACATTGTGATTCTGACAGCATATGTATTGACCCGGTTTCCGTCTTAAGTTGTGTGGAGGGCTTCTTTCTTTAGACCCTTTATCCATACATTTCTTTTTAATTCTTCAACCCCTTCAATGTTTACCAAGACGTCATTACTAACACCTTGTTGTGATTGTTCCAGTGTTAGCTCAATCTTAGTCGGCATTCTTCCCTTATACACATTCATCTCCAATCATACCTAAGGACTGTTATTTCTAACTATAGAGTGTCCTTGGGTAGATCCCTTGATGTGCGCTAAAACACACATCATTTATAACCCGAAAAACACTATTAATTGGACTAAAAACATGAAATATGCTTAATATTATTGTAAATATGTTTGGTTTGTGTTTTTATGTCTTGCAGGTACTAAGGATTGAAAACGGAGCAAAAACGAGTATTTACGGGTTCGTCGCGATCATGAGTGCCTATTATTCAAAATAAAGACAAAGTCGTGAAAAGTCCCCAAGCACGGGAATGAAAAGAGCGCGAGATTTCAAGTCCAACTGTGCCTTCATTATTTATTGGGCCGGTCCGACCCATTTATATGAGCCGGGCCAGCCCATATTATCTCAAGCTAGCCACATTTAAACATTATAAGTCAAAAGTCACAACAAAAAAATTACAACAAACCTGAGCCCATACATCCTAATGTTGAAAAAATGAATTGAGATGTATTATTGATACTCAACATCACATGCCCATGAAATTAAATACATGAAGCACATGCGATCCTCCACTACTAGTTTCTTGTCCATCCAAATGACAACAGGTGGCTCTTCATATTTATGCAATTTAGTGAGAGATGTTTGAGGAATTAAAAAAAAGGGGCATGCATGGAATATGTATGCGTACAATAAACGCATGTTGGAGACACGTGTAGCTCATGGATAGGTGGATTGGAATTTTGCTGGCAGTACAAGGTAATCTACTCGAGCGAATTATGGACTCCAAGAAAATTTTCGTTGCCCTGCTCCCCACTGGAAAATTTTCAAGACGCCCCTCCATTTTGGCTATTTATATTCACGCAGTAGCTCACTTGAAAAAAAGAAGAGTAGTAGTTTTAGGAAAAAATTTAGTTTAGTTTTTATCCACTTTAATTTGTATCTTATTAGTATTAATTTTTTAGCTTAATGTAATTTTATTTTCAGATTATTTAGCTTATTGTAAAAGTATTCCAGCTTAATGAAGATGAAAGTTTTGGAAGTAATTTAGTGCTTATTATCTTTTGGCTTATCTTTCTTTTCTTTTTCTTTTTCTTTTTCTTTTCTTTTGCTTATTTCGAAAATAAGCTTGTGTGTAGTCCTTAGCCTTAAAATCTCCACTCGAATAAGCTAATCTCAGCTTATTTCGGTTTTGATGGGGTGTCTTATATTTAGAAATTAAGTTTCGGACTTATTTTAATATACGTCTTTTTTGTTTTTTTCTTCTTTTAAGCTCGATTCGATCTTATAAAAAAGTGCATCGTTTTTTTTACTCAGCTTATTTTTAAAATAAGTCTTTGACACTTTTTAGTATCGAGAGCTTATTTGGTTAGATAAGTGCTGATTTAGTAGTTTCCTTTGTTCGTAGCTTATGCTTCACTAAAGTAGCTTATTGGTTATATGAATCGTTTAGTTTGCTTAATCCTAAGTGCTTATTAGATATTTTGTGCCGTTTAGATTTATTAAAGCTTATTCGATTTTAAAATTGTTGAATCTAGTGCTCATAAGTTTTTCTTCGTGTGGTTTAAGACTTACGGAATAACTTATCGAATAAGTCTCAGATTATAAATATAAGGTTGTTAGCTTATTATAGTGCATAACTCGCTTATCTCGTATTCTTCATTTTTTTTAATTAGGCCTGTGATTAGATTGGACCACGTTTGAGCCAGGCTACTTGCATGTGGGTTTCGTTTGGTTTATGGAATTTTCTTTAGGCCATGATCTTATAATGTAGGATGCATTTAGTTTGTAAAAATAGATTTAGACTTGTAATGAAATTGTTGGGCCACGTTGGATAGTATAGCAGGAAGCTAAATGTGTAATTTGTGATAGGAAGTTTTGTTCTAAGTTAACCAGTTTGTTTGATTTTTGTGTTATCTTTGGTACTGGTCATCTCATGAGGCGCGGAGCTTAAGAGTTAAATAAGCTAGATAGAATTTGATTATTTTCTTTAGCTTATTTAATCGGGTGGTTATCGTTTATTTGCGGCTCTTCAATTCGGTTCCATTTTCTATCATTTTTCAATTAATTAGTATAGCTTATTTTAAAAATATTTAGCTTTGCTTATTTTATCATTATGAGTAACGAATAGTTTAATTAATGCTTGTTAAGTGATTTAGTGATTTGGAATTTAAGTGCGGTTTTAAAAAGGTTTAAAAAAATTAATAGTCATTAGAATTTTTTAATTAATTACCGTCATTTACTTATAATGCAATTAAATACTTGTCATTATTTTAATAAAGCATTTTCACTAGACGTGTAATTTAATTTCTTGAAACTTGTTTTCTAAGGATTTGAATTCGTTAAACCTAAGCCCGTACTTAAGACCATTCACAGTCACTAGCAAGCTATATTTGTCATTTATATCTTTTAGATCAATTTTAGTATAATCTTGTAGTTTTAAATCTTAGAATTAATATTAGTTTAATTTTTAGTATAAAAATAGTTTAAAACCAAAACCAAAAACTTGAATGACAATTAAGCTCGATTTACAACTTGAACATAGATTTCCATTCACCTCTCGCTGAGAAAAACGATACCCGTGTTGATTACTTTTTATTCTTTCCTAAGAATAATTTGTATGATACTTAGCTTGCGTATACGTATATGTATTTTATATAAATATATATATTATATATCGGAGGGTTCATTTGATGCGTTGAAAAACGACGAACATCAAAATGGTACCGCTGCCGGGGAGAGGTGTAGCGATTTTTACGGGATTGTTTGTGTTCGAGCCTTGAAGACCCTTCCTTGTGAAGTTATTTTCTTTATAAAAATACAAAAATATTTTTCATTTTCTTTTATTAGTATAATTAAAATAAAAAACCAAAAATCTAAAAAAAAGAAAAACCAAAAACATAAAAACATTTTACATAAAAAGAAAAAAAAACAAAATAAAAAAAAACATCACAAGTTGGTAAAAGAACACCAACATATAATACTTTCAACTGAAGTATTATCCATTAATAAGTTCCTGAATCAAAGATCAAAAACTTACCTTTTGTGTCACTTGCGACGTACGGCTCACCTTTTAAAGTTAAACAAACTCCTTTGTGCGTTTTTCTTTTAGAGAGTTACCGTGAAGCGAGTTGATTATTAGTTTAAGTCGTCTTATCTCATTTTGTCCGTTAATAAATTATATTTCTTAAAAAAACTCGAAAAACCAAAAATAATCTTCTTTTTCCTCTTATCCATTTAATTCTTTTATTAACCCTCTTAATTGTTTAATTTTTGTGGCGTCATTCGACTATCGTTGCGCAATTAAAGAATGCTCGTCTTGTGGAGTTTTGTACACTAGAAATTGTGGTTGTTCAAAAGAAAGTCTTGAAGACAAGATTCTTGTTCCCATACCCGACTCGTCTCAACGACCCCTTACTTTTGAAAGAATTTGTCTCAATTGTGGAGATCCGGTTCATGGTCTATATTGTCGACAATGTGCTTTAATACGAAAGACATTGGAGGAAGTTTTTCAAGACTTTCATGACACTTCCGTGTCATCCGATGATGATACTAACTTTAATTAAGAGCCATTCGTTGTCAAACAGGACCCCGGTGAAAATTCCTCGCAAAGTCCTTCACAAATTAACCACAATTGTTGTTACGAGTGTGGTGATTCGTTAGATGGAATCTTTTGTCAACGATGCACTTGTAAGTCTTGTGGGAAAGGTGCTCATATTGGTTATAATTGTCCACCGAAAGCTCCAATTATCTCTAATCTGGAATCATGCAATCAAACCATTAATGAGCTCCCACAAACTTTGCCAAGTTTTGATCCGACGTGCTACTTCGAAAAAGAAAATTCATTACCTTACGTTTCAAAACCTAACTTTGTTGATGATTCTCCTAACATTTTCAACCCACCTCCACAACCTCCTATGTATTCTTGTGAATTTTATAGGAACGATGCTCGTTATGGTCATTATTGTACACCTCAAGTTCCGTTTATCTATCCGGAACCGTGTTACAATCAAGACTTTAATTTCCCGCAAGATTTTCATGATTTTCAACAACAATATCTTTGTTGTGAAAATTGCGGGGGTCCTCATAAGACTTTTCAATGTCAACCAATGAATGAAGACTATTATCATGAGCAAAATTCTTGCTATGATTCTAATTCTTTCGGATTTGACCAATTTCAACCCCCGCAATATACCGTCAATCATCCAATCTTCAATGCTCAAAATGAGCTTCTCAATTCTCAAAATAAGATCATGGAGCAAATGACATCCATATGTGATATGGTTGGTCAATATATGCAAAAGAAGGAAGAAGATAGGCGAATTGCGGAAGATCAAGCAGCTAAAGATCGATATTGGAAGATTCCCATTTGCTATGATGATGACGATGACGAAGAAAGTTCCATTCCCTTGAAAGATATTATTACTTCTGGACTTCCTCCGTGTGATGCAGTCACACTAGTTTTATAAACCAAGGAACCTGAGTACTCTCTAAGTATGGGGGACGAGCATCTTAGCACTATTCTTGAAAAGGAATCGGACGTTGAGAACCTTATCCCAACCCCAAGTGAGTCCGAGGTTACTTCCGATAATGAAAGTAAGTGTGATTTGCCCGTTAATGATGAATCTTCTCCAATTTTTACAACTTTCTCGAATCCTCTCTTTGATTCAAACGAAGATTTCACCTCTAGTGATGATGAGTCACTTTCTAATGAGGACGTTCCTATGGAAATTTTCAAAATTTATTCGAACCCTCTTTTTGATGATGAAGAAATCATTTTTACTAAGATAGATCCGCATTATTTCAATGCCGAATCTAATCTTATCGAATCTTTGCTTAACCGCGATACTTTAATTGATTCTTCACCTAAGTTTGATTATTTTCTTGAGGAGTTCTCCGGTGAACTCGCTCATATCGATCCAATTCCACCGGGAATTGTTGATACCGACTTTGAACCTGAGGAAGAAATTCG
>BQNB010013386.1:30546-62068 GCA_026074375.1 Tanacetum coccineum | reverse complement strand
GCTTTGTTAAGATCGTCTTGTTGATCTTATTTAGCGGAAAGGGTGGTAGCTTTTGTTGCTTTTTTATTTGCCTATGTAACGGGCTAAGATGAGGGAATTCATCCTCATTCGTTGTACTTAACTGTTTTTTTGGTGTAATGCATTTTACCGGGGTGTCGTCCCTTTTACCCCAAAAAAGAAAACTACAAAATAACTATCTCTTGAATAAGTTCTTTTATTAGATATTTATTCAAGAGGGAGTTATAAAAAAAATTCAATCATTTCATCATCAAAAACTCAAAAGTTGAAAATAAATGCAAGAATAACAATCTTTTGTATAAATCATATCCACAAAGGAAGAAATGTTTTGTAATGGATATTTATTCAAGGGGAGTTATAAAATTTTTCGTCAAAACAACGGGATTTATAATTGCAAAATCTTTCAAAAAGATAAACTTTGTAATATGGATTTAATTCCAAGGGGGAGTGTTGTTATAAGTTTGGATGTCAAAAGAATACGGAAGATAGTTCAGGATCTAAAATTGCCAAAATTTCAAAATCGTTTTCGGATGTGTAAATATCAAGCGGTTTCATACGAAAGTCTTATCGCTTTCGTACGCAACCTAGACCTTTAGTAAATCATCTCAATAACGTCTAAGCTTTCGTATCTTTGCAATATCGATCCAAATCGATTTACATTTACCTTTGCATTTTAAACGTAAGATAATGAGATCTAATTTGATTCCTTTCATTACAATTGCGCTTAACTGTTTGTTTTAAGGGTTTCGTAATTAGGGTTAGGGTTTCGTAAATTCGATGTGTTGATTTTAATCAATTGACTTAGGGTAAATGTTTGTTAAGGTGTATTGTTGTGATTCTTATCATTATCCATGGTTAACAAATATGTTTAGAGTTTCAATTAAGGGGTTATGTAATCGACACAACTTTCGTAGATATGAATATGGACTTTTGAGATTCCAAAGCAGGTTTTGTATGTATAAAAATGACTTATCTTGTAATAATAACCAGAAACACACAAGATTACAAGGGTTTCGTATATACGAAATTATATTTGGATATAAAAGTTACATTTTTGGTTTCATATCTTATTGGGTTTCCTATAGGCTGTATAAACTTAAATGGGCCAAAATGTTGGGTTTCGTGCGAACTAAATGGATATCCTAATGGGTTTCATTGAACAAAAATAGGTTTCGTACATACACTTAAATGAGATTAAAAAGAATAAAATGGCTCATCAACATTAAATTTAGTTACAAATTCATATTTCTATATTAATAAACGAGTAAATTGTGGGATTACATCCGGTTTCGATCGTTCTCCATTGTTGGAGTTAGATAGTGATCTACTGACCATCCATTTATCAAATATAAGAATATGTCTTTGATAGGAAAATTTAACATACAAAGTTTTTTTGCCTTCAAAACTCTTAACGAGAAATGATTTCTAAAGAAATGAAGGAAAGTGGTGTATTAATTGTCTGTGGTCGTTCTCAATCATGTTTTAAAAGTTCAAATCACAATGTTTTTCAAACAAAGATTCAAACAAAACTGAAAAGAAGTTTCTAGTTCATGACATGTTTTTCTATATGATATTAGGTAAATGGTCTAAGTTACATCGGTTTCGACCGTTTTCTGAATTATAGACTGAGGTAGTAGCTTATTGACTATTTCCACAATAGTATAAGTTACATCCGGTTTTGACCATTGTTAAATGTTCAAAATGTGGTAGTTTCTTAGTAACCATCCGATTGAAATATTAGAGAATTGTGGTTTGTAACTATGATTTTCAAAAATGAAAGTCTTTGAAAACATTTCACGAGTGATTTTGGAAATATCTCATCTTCTGTAAAAATGGATATTGTGTTGTTAAAGTGGTACTCTTTCATAAAAGTGGTTTTAAGGATGTAAAGTACTACTTCGAGCTGAAGTTATCTCAAATAACAAGTGTATTTTTTAAAAAGGAAGTGTATGAATTTTAGAGACGAGAGCTTGAAAGAGTATTACTACACAAACATTTTTGGTGAGGAAACTCAAATAGAAAGAGAGATAAAATTCATACGTGAAAAAGCAAATTTGAGTATGCTCGGAAAAGAAAGGCCATAGCATACAAAGTGAGATCAAAGGAATAAGACAAATAAAGCGTATGACATGTACCCAAAAAAGCAATAATTGGTACATGAGAAAGAAAACGATTAGAATATGCTCAAAAAAATTACTAGAGCATATAAAAATAGACATAGTGGAAAGAGAAAAAAATGTTATAAATTGTATACATCATATCTTTATCTCATTTCACTAATCACCTCATATCATCTAACAATAATCATCATGGAACAACCACAACAAATCATTCCAGCTGATCAACTCGTAACAAGCAAGTACCAGAGTATTGGAAGGTGCAACAACTATGTGGTACTTTCAAATATTCCATGCCCTAAGGAGTGCAAGATTGTGGGCCAACTACTTGTTGATCATGCTCTGAGTTATGCTTTGACTGCAACCACTGATGTTCCAGCTGTGTATCTTCAACAGTTCTAAAAGACAGTCAAGCAAGTTCCTAATGCCAATGATACTATTCGATTTATGGTGGACAAACAGGAGATTACTTACACTGTCGATATGTTCCGTTCCATTCTCAAATTACCAGTGGAAACACCTCAACAACCCTTCATTCACATGCTACACTAAAGTATATCCATCCACTTCTCAAGATTGTCGACTATCAAGGATTAGTTGACAAAGTGAGTGCATTCCACACCAAGAATCCTTGCTCAAACCCAATAGGCAGACAGTTCATAGTTCTTTAACCGTTGTCGTACTTCTAGAACATCGGGTCATGATCAAACAAAGATCAACATTCTTTAGATCTCTCTTGACGTGGTTAACAATTTTCATGTTGACTACGCAAGCCTTCTCTGGTGGGACTTCATTCATTGTGCCTAGCAAAAGAAGATTTATATAGTATCCAGATTCCACAAAAGCATAATATTGTTTGACATTATGGCAAACTTATTTAGTATCCAAAGATCCTTTATCAAGCATATGGAAATTTACATCTATGACAGGCTAAGAGTGTATTTAATTTCCTGTTTCCCATATTGTTTAATAATTTATTATACACCCGAATAGAAAGAGAATCCAAACACTTATGTGAGGTGCTAGTATATAATTTTTGTGCTTTTAATTATGATTTCTAGTAGGTTGTGTCATAAATTACCTTTAAAGAGTAAGTTAAATGCCCCCGATATTGCAATGAACTAGGTAGAAAAGCCCATTTTCTTGAGGACAAGCAAATCCCAAGTGTAGCGGTATTTTATGAGGTGTCATTTTATATACTTTTTTGGGGTTATTTAACCCCCTAAATCATGCAAATATCTCTAAAGTATGTGCTTAATCATTTCTTTTTGTATTTTTAGCACTTTGATGGAATTTGGAGAAAATACGCATGACTTGGGCTCATTTGGGGAAGAAACATACGAGATTACAATTCTACACCAAAGTCGAAGAAGAAAAGGGCATACATACCCTAGAGACGACATCGTAATTCCTTGTGACGGCGTCAGGACATCAAAGAGACGACGTCAGGATATTTGAGACGGCGTCAGAAATTAACCGACATAAAGAAGCCCTAAAAGATTCAGCGAAGCAACGGTGTCAGGATTTTAAAGCGACGCCATCGCGATCATTTTTCTATATATATACAAACTCAGTTTTAGGGTTTTAGGTGTGGAACTTGGGAGAATTCGTAAGGTATCTTCGAGAGCCGATTTTTATCAGCTTTTAGGTCATTTTAAGGTTCTCAATGTAACACCCCCAAAAATCACATACAACGCAGCGGAATACCAAATGGGGTGTTACTTCGTAATACACAGCAATAGATACAAGAGAACGACCTCTATAGTCTTTTGAAAAATAACAATTGTGATTTAATCAAAAATCAGCGATTTAATAATACATTAGCCTATAATTTGCATCAACACTGAAAATCATGTATGTATAAGCTCCAATGCACATCAAATAGTCCAAGCTCTAATTCAACACTGAGAAAAACATCTTAAAAAATTGTCAAACATATAAAGTTTGTGAGTTCATAATAATATTATTTAAATGATAAATTATTTAACCACTGTATCATCAATACAATGTAAAAATCCCAAAGATTTATAAAGAATGCACGACTACATTTTATGTCACCATTAAGTACCAAATCTTAATCCGTATAGAGTTATCAAGAAATGCATAACACTGAAGTCTGCGACTATATGAGTCCTATATAAATTCCGTGACATGTGGCCACGCACTATAATAAAATCCGTGCCCGCACTAATAATAAAATTCGTGCCATGTTGGGGAGGCCCGATATCCCAACGTTATATAATTATCCGACATTGTATGACGTTCGACTCCCAGTGATAGCTAGTCACCGCAACGGGGTGGTCATCCCGAATAGATCAATTTTTATAATCATAATCCCGCAGTGGGACATCACGCTATAAAGTTCGTACCAAAGATATCGATAATCACCCGAACATGGATCCATCACCCGAATAGATCTAATTCATAACATTCGCGCTAAGCCTCCAAGTGGATTTACAGTCCTAGACGCTGGGACGTTAGACTTGTATGTACCCAATTCTCGGCAGTTGATACAAATAATGTATAATACAACTACTCCCGTTACCATGGGTGTCCCCCTCCAAGAACACCCCTGGCAGTAATGGTAAAAAATAATTACACCCGTTACCGGTGTCCCCTCCAAGAACCCCCGGGCAGTAATTTTTATTGCTATCAGTTCAATCACCTAATCTAATCCGAATCCAGTTCGAGATGTAAATATGCATTTGTGACCAAAAATGAATTCAATAAAGTATCCCATAAGCGAAACTTATGCAAATAAGTATGTAAAAAAACCAATTTTTAAAACATCATATAAATGCATTTGCAAACAAGTCATGTCTCACCCAAATAATTGTAAAACCAGTAAAACATGGGCTAAAACATCACAAAATCCTTTAAAAACAATCACATTGTTAAAAAGAATAACCGAGTAAGTATAAAGGATTTGTAGAACAAGCATTTAACCCCTCTGCTCGCGGGGTTATAAAACATTCAAAATATTGAAAAGCGAGGCTATGAACTCACATTGATTAAAGACCACGATCAATTAATCCAATTAAATCACAACTGAATCTGCAACGATCTCGACCACGACCCTTTTTCGGTGTCACCACACTCAAACGCACCCCACGGCTGTTATGAACAGCCAAACGCACCCTTGTGCGGTTATAAAAACAAACCAAACAAACCCTTGTCCCCCGGCTGTCCCAATAGCCAACCCGACAACCCGGCTTCTTTTGTTGCAAACCCAAACCAACCCAACATCAAACACCCTTGTGGGCTGTTTAAACACATAACCAAACGCCCCTTGGTGGTGGCTGTTAAGCCAAACGCACCCTTGCGTGGGTGGCTGCCACCACCAAACACACCCCATGTGTGTTATTCAACAAACCAAACACGCCCTATGTGGGCTGTCACAGCCAACGCACCCTCGTCGTGTGGCTGCCACCTGAAACAAACGCACCCTAATCTGAGCTTAATAAACCACACGCACCCTTTTCTTGTTTCTATACAAAACCAACGCACCCTCGAGGTGTTGTGAACCCACAAACCAAACGAACACCCCTGTTGGTTTTTATAACCGAACCAAACGCGCCCTTGTTGGGTGGCTGCCACCCAAACCCACCTTAGGGTGGTGGCTGCCCCGAACCCAACGCACCCTCACCGGGTTTATACCCGGTTTTCACCAAAAGACTCAACCCCGGTCTGTTGAAACCCAAACAACTCACCCTTTAGTTGGCTGCTAAACCCCAACGCATACCCTCACTCCGTGTTTATATAATACCCGGACTGATCAGCCACCTAACAAACCAACCCGACCCAACCCTCCAATCAACACACTCCTAGCTGTTAAAAACCCAACTCGACCCCCCACCAACAGCTGTCCCACAGCCCGACCCGACCCCCACGATGCACGCCTCTTCTTCCGCGGCTATTTTAACAAACCAAAACCGCCAACCCCGTGCGGGTGGCCAGTCCCAACCAAACGCACGCCTTGCCTGGGGCTTATATAGCCTAACACAAAACACCCCTTCGGTGGATTACCACCAACCGAACGCACCCTTTCGTGGTGATGATGATGGTGATGTAGATGGTGTATGATGATGGTGGCGTCGGTGGTGGGGAGTCGCGAGTGAGGGAGAGTGAAGGTGGGGATCGGATAATCGTTAGGATTGAGGAGATCTTATTGGTCTTTCGCCGCCGAAAAAGTTTTCTCCGACGGCGGCGCTCACAATAGAAAAAGTGGCCGGGGTGGGAGGTTCGCCGGAGAAGATGTGGAGAGGAATACGAGGTTATATATGGGTAAAGTGATGGTAGTGTAAGGAGTGGGGGGAAAAAAGGGAGGGGAGTGGTAGGAATGAACTGAGCGGGTAGAGGACAAAGCGTGTGTAGAGTAGGGTTGAGAGAGTCGTGTAGGAATTATGTGCGAAAAGCGTGGAGGTGCGTGAGGGGAATACAGGGGTTGGAAGCACAGATTTCTTTTTGCAGAACAAATATAATATGGAGTTTGATATAAATTAACTATAATACATAATGTAATACACATTTAACCCCATCAAACTCGTGATGAAGAGTATGCGCTAGATATCGATAGTTGAGGTTAAAGGGTAACATTTTTATTATAGTTTTTTATAAAAACGGTTCGGGACTCATTTGAGCGACCTAACGGACGAATTCAACTCTCGAAATCTTGCGCCAGTGTTTTTTCAAATCATTTTCGATAAAAATGTAGTATCGATTTGTTAATATTTTCATAAATATATTTATTACATTTAAATAAAATATCTGTTATTCAATTTATGAACAGGTTTCGCTCGTCCGAAATAAAAATGGATTTCACTCGAAAAGTCCGCTTTTCAAAAACGCTTTTAATTAAAAAAATGAATAATTTTATTTAATACTTTTATTAAATTAAATTACTGATAACTAAAAACAAAATTGTAATTGTATTTGTGGTCCGCGATGATATATTGTTCAAATAATGTTTGCGGTGCTGTTTTTAGCCCTATTCGGCTCTCGATTCTCCAGTCTCGTGCAAAACTAAAAAGTTGTCCAAGGAATGTCCATTCCACATCAAATTAGCTTTAGAGTACCGCGTCGTGAAAACGTGATTTTAGATGATCCGTTCTTATACGTCAAGTCTGACCCTAAAATTCAAAGATTGGAAATCGTGCATACTAAATCGAAAATTCTCGATGTTACAGTACCACCCCTAAAAAAATGAAAAAAATCTCGTCCCGAGATTAAATTCTGTTGTTAACCCGATTGTGTGACCGAGAAAACGGTTTAAAATCTGATTAAACCGTTTCTACGCCAGACTGATGGATAACTTTCTTCATCAAGATTATATGATTCGACACTTCCACAACATACCAAAAGTTTGGCATAAGTTGACCAGGATATATAATCCAACAAGGTAGAATATTTAAGAAAAATAACGACACAACGTTTTATGATGATAATAACACCACTGGTATCAGCTCTCAACTCGAACATCCCGCTTACTTCAGACCACAATAATGTCTGCTTTGCCCCGCATGCTCACCGATTTGGCTTTTGTTCCCTTTGCTTAGGACTTCTCCGCAGGTCACTCCCAAACCGGTGCTACTCTCACTCAGCATGCTCAACGGCTAGTTTCTTTGCAAGTACAGGATGTACCACGCGACCTACGTCTTCCTACTAGTGGCCCGAAATGAATAGTCCAACTATCTGTTTCGTCGATAGGTGTTTATCTCATTTAAGGGGAGTTGCATAACCTATTGGATAAAGTTGTATCAGTCGGGACCGCTCCAGGACCCAACAGTAGCGACCATAACGTCAATACTTATAACAAATGGTGACGGGATATTGTACTCAGTCTGTTAGCTCCACAGACAGTTTACAATCGCAACGATTTGCAATCGCAAAAGTAATAACTTAAGAATGTGATAAGGTAGCTCCAAGTGAGGCCTTAAGGATCTGGCTAGAGTAAGTAAGACACCAATTGTTCTTTCAAGACCCTATTTAACGGATTTCTGATGATTATTTGATTTCAGGTTCCTTACTCGTCTCATATGAATACCATTAAGCCCAACTCATTTTAAATTTCTTATTTACATAAATAAGCGACAAAATTTTATGTAAGTAAGAAAAATGATAAGCTTATGTTCTGTGATTTATAATTTATTATTATACTGAAGAGGCGTCCCAATCCTTTCAAATAAATAGATTATAAATCATCCAACTTAATAATTCCCGATGCAATACGCGTGCTCTCATTAACCTTCTGGTTGACATGACGAAGCATGTGTTTAATTCAACCGAGTATGAGACAGTGATTTTAAAACTCGTCCTTGAAAGCTGGGATAAGAAACTGCCAGGCGAGATCAACTTAAGACAAGATAAATTAATGTAGTAGCTCTGTTAGAAGTAAATAAGGTAAAGATCTCATAAACAAAATCAGTATAGTGAATACCATATCATTCCTCCAATACAAGTCCCGCCTATACAAGACTTGCAATACTTAATTCATACACAATCCCGGTAAACACAACTGTGACGCTTGTTAAAATAGCAATTATCATATCAATCCTCATATTACAAGTCCCAGCCTATACAAGAACCTTGTATAATACTAATTCATACAAGAATTCCATGTTAAAACAAAATTATGACGGTCTCCGTGTAATAACAATATATTATAATCTATGAATAAAATAATATTGTTAGAGGACCTAGTGATTATAACTTACAATGTCTGGGAAGGAATGAACCATTGTGCAACTCACAATGTCCTACGGTAGAATGAGACCATTGTGCCAACCCCAATGTCATAAGAAACGCTCGCAGGTATTGATATAAATAACTCTTATAATAAAATAAGCGTACGATAAACGGCCGAAATGGAATCAACATATATATATGAAAAAAGTATGATATGTCACGTAAGCACACAATGCAGCACGAATGTAAGCACATAAGCAAGTAAGCGTGTATGCACTTTTGAAAATGTTGGTTGTGATCAATTATTTGTGAAAACGTTTATAGTCTAGTTAAAATAAACAACCTAGTTCTCAATAACCATTGCTCGATACCAATCTGTATCAACCCCCAAAAAAACACATACAACCAGCCGAATACCAAATGGGGTGTTACATCGTAATACACAGCAATAGATACAAGAGAACGACCTCTAGTGTCCGTTTGAGAAATAACATTGTTGATTTAATCAAAATCTGAATTTATTAATACAATTTGTCCATATTTTTTGCATCACAATGAAAAACTTGTAGTATAACTCCAATGCACGCAAATAGTCCAAGCATCTAATTCACCTGAGAAAAACATGCTTAAAAGTGTCAACATTAAAGTTGGTGAGTTCATAGATTAGTTTAAATATAAATGTATTTATCCACTGTATCATCACAGTACTATGTAAAAATCCCAAAGATTTATAAAGAATGCACGACACATTTTATGTCACCATAAGTACCAAATCTTATCCCAAAGATTTATAAAGAATGCATAACACTGAAGCTCGACTATATGAGTCACTATATAAATTCCGTGACATTGCCCGCACTATATAAATTCCGTGCCCGCACTATATAAATTTCGTGCCATGTTGGGGAGGCCCGATAGTCCCAACGTTATAATCCGACATGTTATGACGTTCGTTCCCAGTGATAGCTAGTCACCCGAACGGGGGTGGTCAATCCCGAATAGATCTATTTTATATCATTCGCGTGGACATCACGCTATAATGTTCGTTTACCAAGTGATCGCTAATCACCCGAACAGGGATCCACACCCGAATAGATCTATTTCATAACATTCGCGCTCACCCTCCAAGTGATTTACAGTTCATGACGCTGTGACGTAGACTTGTATGTACCCAATTTGGGCAGTGATACAAATAATGTATATATACTCCCGTTTTTATTTTTTTTTTTTTTTTTTTTATTTTTTTTTTGTTTATTTTTTTGTTACGGTGTCCCCTCCAAGAACACCCGGGCAGTAATGTAAAAATATGTACTCCCGTTACCGGTGTCCCCTCCAAGAACACCCGGGCAGTAATTTTATTGCTATCAGTTCAATCAGCCTAAGCTAATCCGAAATCATTTCAAATGTAAAGTATGCATTTGTGACCAAAAATGAAGTCAAATAATGTATCCCATAGCGAGCTATGCAAATAAGTATGTAAACCAATTTGTAAACAATCATATAAATGCATTTGCAAACAAGCATGTTCTCACCCCAAATATATGTAAAACCAGTAAAACATGGGGCTATAAACTCACAAAATCCTTTAAAACAATCACATTGTTATAAGATAACCAAGTATAAGGATTTGTAGACAAGCATGTATCCCCCTCGCGGGTTATAAAACATTCAAAATATTGAAAAGCGAGGCTATGAACTCACATTGATTAAAGACCACGATCAATTAATCCAATTAAATCACACTGAATCTGCAACGATCTCGACTACGACTTTATTTCGGTGACAACGCACTCAAACGCGACACACCCCGGCTGATGGACAGCCAAACGCACCCTTGTGCGTGGCTGTTAAGCCAAACGCACCCTTGTGCGTTATAAAAACAAACCAAACAAACCCTTGTCCCCCGGCTGTCCCAATAGCCAACCCGGCTTCTTTTGTTGCAAACCCAAACCAACCCAACATCATACACCCTTGTGGGCTGTTTAAACACATAACCAAACGCCCCTTGGTGGTGGCTGTTAAGCCAAACGCACCCTTGCGTGGGTGGCTGCCACCACCAAACACACCCCATGTGTGTTATTCAACAAACCAAACACGCCCTATGTGGGCTGTCACAGCCAACGCACCCTCGTCGTGTGGCTGTTGAGCCAAACGCACCCTAATCGGTGCCGAAACTCATTTAATTAATAAATCTGCCATTTTTAATATTTATTAAAAATAACCTATTTTTCTACTAAAGTGTATATTCCGATTTCGATCCAGTTTCTTCGTTATTGGGAGTTAGAAGTCCCTATTGGATATCATAACGCTCCGTCATTTATATTTTTGTTATATTTTATAACCAAAAGTACTAACTTTCAAGTCTCGAATTCGAATCTCTATGTTTTTATTTTCTGTTTTAAATTATCCGCTACATAAAGGCACTAAAGTCCATTTTTAGTCCAATTCTCGTCTCAAATGTGACTAATATCACTTATACATTAATATCAGTCCCGTTTTAATATTCATATCGTATTTTACTTAGACCGCGCAAGTTCTATATTTTCAATCAAATATAATAAACTCCGATTAATTAAATGAAACAATTTATATATTTTCGCGTTAACTAAACTCACTTTATTTTGGTGTCAACACACTCAAACGCGACGCACCCCGGCTGATGGACAGCCAAACGCACCCTTGTGCGTGGCTGTTAAGCCAAACGCACCCTTGTGCTATTTTGACAGCCAAACGCACCCTTGTGCGTTTCTGTCTAAACCAAACACACCCTTTTGTGTTATAACCCAAACCAACCCTTTTTCCCGGCTGTTTGGCAGCCTACCAAACGCACCCTTGTGGTTGTTAAACCCATCCCGACGCAAACCAAACGCAGCCCTCGGCTGTTAAACTCAACCCGATGCACCCTCCCCTCGTGGCTTTCTTGCTGCCACCCAAACCAAACACGCCCTTGGGGTGGGCTGCCACAGAAAACAACACCCCTTGTGGTTATAACCTTAACCCGAACCCACCCTCTTCGGTGTTATTGTCTAAACCTAACACACCCTAACCCGTTGCCACGCTGCCAAAACCCGACAACCCGACCCGCTGTCCCACAGCCCGACCCGACCCAAAACGCACCCTCTTCGGCTTATTTTACAAACCAAACCGCACCCTTTTTGCTATAACCTATAAAACAAACACCCCTTCGTTTCTACAACAAAACCAAACGACCCTTCTTCGTTTTTATAAACAAAACCAAACGCACCTTTCTTATAACCACACGCACCCCACGATGGCTGTGGTAGTGGCGTGGGTTCGGCGGTGATGATAGTGGTGGTTTCGGTGGGTGAGTGGTGGTGGTGGAAAATGGCGCGTGAGAGAGAGTGGTAGTGGGGATCGAGTAGATCCGGTCACTAGGAGTCTTTTTGGTCTTCGCCGGAAAATGCCCGCCGGAAAAGTTTTCCGGCGGCGGCGCTACAGTGGCCGGCGGTGGGGGAGGTCGCCGGAGAAGATGAGTGGGGAGGGAGAGAGTGATGTAAAGTGTGTGTGTTATATAAAAGATGGAAATGAAATAAGTGGTATGAAAATGATATATATATAAAAATGAAATGACAAGTTTCAAAAGTTGGGGGGTTATATTGTAACATTTTGATTATATTTTTATAAATATCGGTTCGGGACTCATTTGAGCGGCTTAACGGACGATTCAACTCTCGAAACTTGCGCCATTGTTTTTATAATCATTTTTCTGATAAAAATGAGTATTTATTTGATAATATTTCAGAAATATTTTATAACATTTAATAAAATATCTGTTATTCATTTTGTGAACCGGTTTCGCTCCGTCCGAAATAAAAATGGATTTCAACTCGAATAGTCGCGTTTTCAAAAACGCTTTTAATTAAAAATGATGAATAATTTATTTAATATTTTTATTAAATAAATACTGATAACTAAAAACAAATTTAATTGTTTTTGTGTGTCCGCGTTTATATTGTTCGAATAATGTTTGCGGTACTGTTTTAGCCCTTTTCGGCTCGTTTCCAGGTCTCGGGCAAAACTAAAAAGTTGTCAGGAATGTCATTCCACATCAAATTGCTTTAGAGTCCGAGTCGTGAAAACGTGATTTAGATGATCGTTCTTATAAGTCAAGCCAGACCCAAAAAGTCAAAGATTGACATCGTCATACTAAATTCGAAAATTCTCGGATGTTACACTGTGGCCTTCCAAACTTGCTTAACTTGCTTAACCCACCACACTTTAGTGGCAGAGGATTGCTTCACACACATCTCAGAACGCACAACACATTGATCATGATTAACAGAAATTAAGCATTTGTTACAAGTTTTGCAAGAAGTATTAGAATTCAAATTAATTACAGTACGCTTATAGCTAATACTAGAATCAACACGATTCTTATGATTTTTTTGGGTTTTTTCTCATTCGACTTATTCATTCTAGAATGGGCTTCTACTTGTTTCAAGGCACTTTTAGCTGGTAGGGTCCTATCTTTCTTTGTATTGCTCCTAGGCTTTGACCTGCTAGCTGCTGAGGCACCTTTTACTCCTGTAGAGGGAATTCCAAGAACGTTAGTTGAATTTATTTTCTGGGTGCTCAACTTGTGGTAGTGTGTTATGAGTTGAGGTTTCACATGGTTCGACAAAAGTAACTCGCTTTTTCCTAAGTGAAGTGGTAAAGGCATTCTGTTTATTCCTAGGGCTAAAGTCTTTAGGATACACGCATATTACATATTCTAATAGCTCCTGAGAGTGTTTAGTGTAACGGCAAGCAGATGCAAGAGAGGTATCCAATGGTCTTTCCACCTTAGCGTCCTCTACTATTTCGCGAAGGGTTTCTACATTTTCCTTAAGGTGTTTGATATAGTGTATATGCACTTCTCGATTATTCTTGTGTCGAGGAGGAATTGGTTCGACATCTATAGGATATCTACCAGGAGCCAGCACTTTAGGTTTGCTCTCAGGTATAGTGACACATTTGGAATTATCTTTAAGTTGAGCCTTAAGGTTTTCAATTTTAGATAACAAAGATTTGTTCTGGTTAGTGGTTTTGGCATGCGTTATCTTAATTGAATCATACAATTCCTTATAATGCTGCTTAACCTTTGCATTTTCTGCCCTAAAGCGTTCATTGAGATCGTGAAGGGCATTGAGCTTTGCAGTTAAATCTTTGTTCTGAGAAACTAAGGCCTTAATGTCAAGAGTGGGATCTGCATCACTATTTTTCTTTGTTAAGCGAGAGATTTTCTCCTTTAATTCACGAATCGTATTGCCTCAACTTTGAATCTGTTCATTTAGTTTCCTAATCACAAACAGTGAATCAAATGAAGGAGCATCCGAAGACGTCACTGGTTTTTTGTTTCCAAAACATTCTTTGAGATTTTGATATTTTAATTGTAAGTTAAAGTGTTCAACTTCAAGTTTGGAGAAATGTTTTATCATTGATTCGTGGTCATCATTTTGAATCTTGTTTCTCAGATTAGAATTTGCAGATTCAAGGTCGGCAATACGTTTCTGAGCAATAGTGAAAGCATCATGCATGTCAGAAAATCTAGATACATTTAACACAGAATCAGTTGCAGTATAAAACACATCTTTGGACAAGCATTCAGCAATTAAATTCTCATTTGTAATGAGAAGGTTTTTCCGTTCAATCTCACCACTCAATATAGTATAATGCTATGAAGAAAATAATATTGTTAGAGACCATTGTTTAACTTACAATGTCTGGGAATGAAATGAGACCATTGTGCAACTCACAATGTCTGACGAGTAGAATGAGACCATTGTGCAACCCACAATGTCTTAAGAAACGCTCTGGTATTTATATAAATAACTCTTATATAAATAAGCGTACGATATACGCGAAAGGAATGCAAGCATATATATATTATATATATGTATGTCACGTAAGCACTCAATGCAGCACGTAATGTAAGCACATAAGCAAGTAGCGTGTATGCACTTTGAAAATGTTTGTTGTGATGCAATTATTTGTGAAAACGGTTATAGTCTAGGGTAAAATATGCAACCTAGTTCTCTATAACCATTGCTCTGATACCAATCTGTAACACCCCCAAAAATCACATACAACGCAGCGGAATACCAAATGGGGTGTTACTTCGTAATACACAGCAATAGATACAAGAGAACGACCTCTAGGTGTCGTTTGAAAAATAACATTGTTGATTTAATCAAAATCTGAATTTAATAATACATTTGTCCCATAATTTGCATCACAATGAAAAGCTTGTATGTATAGACTCCAATGCACATCAAATAGTCCAAGCATCTAATTCACCTGAGAAAAACATGCTTAAAAGTGTCAACATTAAAGTTGGTGAGTTCATAGATTAGTTTAAATATAAATGTATTTATCCACTGTATCATCACAGTACTATGTAAAAATCCCAAAGATTTATAAAGAATGCACGACACATTAATGTCTCCCATACAGTACCAAATCTTTAAATTCCCAAAGATTTATAAAGAATGCATAACACTGAAGCTCGACTATATGAGTCACTATATAAATTCCGTGACATTGCCCGCACTATATAAATTCCGTGCCCGCACTATATAAATTCCGTGCATTTACATTTACCTTTGCATTTTAAACGTAAGATAATGAGATCTAATTTGATTCCTTTCATTACAATTGCGCTTAACTGTTTGTTTTAAGAGTTTCGTAATTAGGGTTAGGGTTTCGTAAATTCGATGTGTTGATTTTAATCAATTGACTTAGGGTAAATGTTTGTTAAGGTGTATTGTTGTGATTCTTATGATTATCCATGGTTAACAAATATGTTTAGAGTTTCAATTAAGGGGTTATGTAATCGACACAACTTTCGTAGATATGAATATGGACTTTTGAGATTCCAAAGCAGGTTTTGTATGTATAAAAATGACTTATCTTGTAATAATAACCAGAAACACACAAGATTACAAGGGTTTCGTATATACGAAATTATATTTGGATATAAAAGTTACATTTTTGGTTTCATATCTTATTGGGTTTCCTATGGGCTGTATAAACTTAAATGGGCCAAAATGTTGGGTTTCGTGCGAACTAAATGGATATCCTAATGGGTTTCATTGAACAAAAATAGGTTTCGTACATACACTTAAATGAGATTAAAAAGAATAAAATGGCTCATCAACATTAAATTTAGTTACAAATTCATATTTCTATATTAATAAACGAGTAAATGGTGGGATTACATCCGGTTTCGATCGTTCTCCATTGTTGGAGTTAGATAGTGATCTACTGACCATCCATTTATCAAATATAAGAATATGTCTTTGATAGGAAAATTTAACATACAAAGTTTTTTTGCCTTCAAAAGTCTTAACGAGAAATGATTTCTAAAGAAATGAAGGAAAGTGGTGTATTAATTGTCTGTGGTCGTTCTCAATCATGTTTTAAAAGTTCAAATCACAATGTTTTTCAAACAAATATTCAAACAAAACTGAAAAGAAGTTTCTAGTTCATGACATGTTTTTCTATATGATATTAGGTAAATGGTCTAAGTTACATCGGTTTCGACCGTTTTCTGAATTATAGACTGAGGTAGTAACTTATTGACTATTTCCACAATAGTATAAGTTACATCCGGTTTTGACCTTTGTTAAATGTTCAAAATGTGGTAGTTTCTTAGTAACCATCCGATTGAAATATTAGAGAATTATGGTTTGTAACTATGATTTTCAAAAATGAAAGTCTTTGAAAACATTTCACGAGTGATTTTGGAAATATCTCATCTTCTGTAAAAATGGATATTGTGTTGTCAAAGTGGTACTCTTTCACAAAAGTGGTTTTAAGGATGTAAAGTACTACTCTTGAATTTCTCAAATAACAAGTGGTATTTTTTAAAATAAGTGTATGATTTTATTATTCTTGAAAGAGTATTACTACACAAACATTTTTGGTGAGGAAACTCAAATAGAAAGAGAGATAAAATTCATACGTGAAAAAGCAAATTTGAGTATGCTCGGAAAAGAAAGGCCAGAGCATACAAAGTGAGATCAAAGGAATAAGACAAATAAAGCGTGTGACATGTACCAAAAAAAGCAAGAATTGGTACATGAGAAAGAAAACGATTAGAATATGCTCAAAAAAATTACTAGAGCATATAAAAATAGACATAGTGGAAAGAGAAAAAAATGTTATAAATTGTATACATCATATCTTTATCTCATTTCACTAATCACCTCATATCATCTTACAATAATCATCATGGAACAACCACAACAAATCATTCCAGCTGATCAACTCGTAACAAGCAAGTACCAGAGTATTGGAAGGTGCAACAACTATGTGGTACTTTCAAATATTCCATGCCCTAAGGAGTGCAAGATTGTGGGCCAACTACTTGTTGATCATGCTCTGAACTATGCTTTGAATGCAACCACTGATGTTCCAGCTGTGTATCTTCAACAGTTCTAAAAGACAGTCAAGCAAGTTCCTAATGCCAATGATACTATTCGATTTATGGTGGACAAACAGGAGATCACTTACACTGTCGATATGTTCCGTTCCATTCTCAAATTACCAGTGGAAACACCTCAACAACCCTTCATTCACATGCTACACTAAAGTATATCCATCCACTTCTCAAGATTGTCGACTATCAAGGATTAGTTGACAAAGTGAGTGCATTCCACACCAAGAATCTTGCTCAACCATGGCAGACGATGTTCAAAGTCTTTAACCGTTGTCGTACTTCTAGAACATCGGGTCATGATCAAACAAAGATCAACATTCTTTAGATCTCTCTTGACGTGGTTAACAATTTTCATGTTGACTACGCAAGCCTTCTCTGGTGGGACTTCATTCATTGTGCCTAGCAAAAGAAGGATGTTATTTAGTATCCCAGATTCACAAAGCTTATTATTGTTGACATTATGGCAAAGCTTATTTAGTATCCTAGATCCTTTATCAAGCATATGGTAATTTACATGCTATGACAGGTAATGAGTGTTATTTTCCTGTTTCCCATATTGTTATAATTTATTATACACCCGAGAGAAAGAGAGAATCCAAACACTTATGTGAGGTGCTAGTATATAATTTTTGTGCTTTTAATTATGATTTCTAGTAGGTTGTGTCATAAATTACCTTTAAAGAGTAAGTTAAATGCCCCCGATATTGCAATGAACTAGGTAGAAAAGTCCATTTTCTTGAGGACAAGCAAATCCCAAGTGTAGCGGTATTTTATGAGGTGTCATTTTATATACTTTTTTGGGGTTATTTAACCTCCTAAATCATGCAAATATCTCTAAAGTATGTGCTTAATCATTTCTTTTTGTATTTTTAGCACTTTGATGGAATTTGGAGAAAATACGCATGACTTGGGCTCATTTGGGGAAGAAACAGACGAGATTACAATTCTACACCAAAGTCGAAGAAGAAAAGGGCATACATACCCTAGAGACGACATCGTAATTCCTTGTGACGGCGTCAGGACATCAAAGAGACGACGTCAGGATATTTGAGACGGCGTCAGAAATTAACCGACATAAAGAAGCCCTAAAGATTCAGCGAAGCAACGGTGTCAGGATTTTAAAGCGATGCCATCGCAATCGTTTTTCTATATATATACAAACTCAGTTTTAGGGTTTTAGGTGTGGAACTTGGGAGAATTCGTTTGTAGATCCTTTTAATATTGCTTGTCGTCGATGGATGTGCGCGTTAGGCTCTAGAAAACTAGCTCC
Organism: Tanacetum coccineum; assembly: GCA_026074375.1. NCBI lineage: Eukaryota > Viridiplantae > Streptophyta > Magnoliopsida > Asterales > Asteraceae > Tanacetum > Tanacetum coccineum. The sequence continues at coordinate 43,539 of BQNB010013386.1, read as the reverse complement.
TTAATTGTTGGCTAAGACGTCTAGGGAAACATGATTATGTAAAAAGGATACCATCAGTAACAGTCTTCATACTACCTTACCCTATATGGTTGATCACCTTTTAAGTATTTTAATTCATGTAATGTACTCTTAGGGGCCTTGTAATAATCTTCATACTACCTTACTTATTCGTTGCCTTAACGGAATACTACATAGAAGCGGGTTTGTGTAATTCGTTCATGAATTAGGAAGTACTTACACATCGCATCATAAGGGTTACGGGCAATTGAATTAGGAGAAGCAAACTAAGGATAGTTGCTAGATTAAGTAAACACATTTATTTACCTATACGAGTTTTCGCATTAGGTTAGATTTAATTTAGTTTAATTAGCTTAAAACCAAACCTTTTCAAATCAGAGATTTTAATTGCTTTCATAAAAATACAAAAATAATCTTCTTTCAACCCCTTAGACCTTAGTTACGTTTAGTTCGAACCTTCCCAACATATTCCTATAGATAAGGATAACAACCCCTGAGTCTTACATATACTACACTACAACGGTTAGGTACTCTGCCTAGGGAGTTGTAAAACTTCTGCGTTTACAACAATCACATCACTATTCCACCTCCAAGTGATGATAGAGAAAGAGATGAAATTGCTGAAGAGCAAGAAAACGTGGTTGCAGTTGAGAAGAAACTGTTGGAGGAGGATATAGAAAAGCTTGTTGATGGTAAAGATGAAGAATCTTATGCTAGTGAGTTTGCTGATTCTATTTTCTATAATGAGGAAGATTCCTGTAATAGGATAAAGCCCGAGAGTCATAAGGAAAATCCAGAACCAGCTGATGATGATGATGATGTTGAAGAAAAGAAGGATGATGATAATGATGACAATGATGATCATAATAATCATGCATTGGTTAGAAATAAAGTGTTGGGTAGTTCGGAGGATAAGACTGAGAAAATGCACACATCAATTCCCTCACCCCCTAGATCTCCCAGGAAAGACTTATCATTAGATATCTGGTACTTCCACTTTAACTCCCACTACTTCATCTTAAAGACGTGCAAATCTTATTTCCAAGAAATACTCACACATACCATGAGCTCTTAGAAGAATTTGCATGCGTCAAGGTGTTATGATTAAGCAAATCGAAAAGAAATATGTTAGTAACCGTAAATTTTAGGGTATTAAAGAACGAACGAATCAAGTTCTACATGACATTATACCAAAGATTGCTTCAAGAGCAACTAATGATTTGATTAAAAAGAGCCTCAAAAGAGTTGTAGCTGATATTGTTATACAAGAAAGAGATGCTTTACAAGCTCAAGTACCTGACTTGATTTCTAAAGAATTTGTTGTTCAAGCACCAACGATAATCAAAGAACGTTTCAAGATGCACATGAAGAACAATGTTATTAACATTCATCCTACAACAAGTACTTCCAATGCTACAACAACTGCTGATGTTCAAAAAAAATTGTATTTGAAGATGAAGTCGAATCCTCAAGATCAAGTTGTTGATCTAGAGTTGTAGGAAGTTCTTAAACGTAAGTTTGAAAAGTCTTCAACCTCATCTATTCCTTACAGAACAGATGCTTTTCGCAAACGTGATCATGATGATTATCATGAAGATGATGCTCCTCGCGAGGGAGAGAAAAGCGCGAAAAGACATAAGACATCAAAAGGCTCAAAATCTGCAAGTGGTTCTTCATTAAAGAAACCAGACCAAGGATCCAAGACTTATGTATCTGAACGTCAAAAGCAACAACAAGATGGGATGCATGGTCTGAAATTCCAATTATTGATGAAGATGAGGTTATTCCTGAAGATGAAACTTCAGAGCTGATTGAAGAGTTTCAAAACACTAACAAGCGTGTTCCAACTATCTATGATCATGAAAGAATAGAGGCTGCATTAAGAGACATGATGAGTAACCAGTTCAGGGATGCTAAAGAAAATGCCTACCATTTGGAACAAATAAAGAATTTACATGGAGAATCAAATAGTGTGGGAAAGTAGACAGAAAGACATAAGATGATCAAAACCAAATGGTCATGTTTTCTATGTCCCCAAAGAAATCCAAATGAACCACCAAGATATCTATACAAGAAGGATTTTTTCTACTTGAAGTATGGAATTTCTGATGGAAGAAGGTATATACTCTCTCTTCACAAGATACACGCTGTTCTATTTCTTGAAGAAGATTTGGAAGAAAAGATGAATCGTTGGGTTAGAAAAGAATTCAAAACTTTCATTGAAGAAGCAAGGTTGTCATTGGAAAGATTCATGGCACAAGACATTGTATAATGTCAAGCACATGAAGGTTAGAGCTACACCTAAACAATATTTCCAATCACAAAATTGTTGAAGTTATTAGAGTGAATAATGAACAACAACACGGGCTTGATTTTATGGAACAAATCATTATGATGAGGAAAATGATAAACCAAATAGTTTTTCTAAGGCTGAATTCAAGTATGTGAACAAGAACGATATTGAAGACATGTACTATCTTTTCCTGAACAAGAAAGTCGACTATCGTGAGAACAAGTTGTTGAATTCTTTGATGACGTTCGCCAAAAGTCGTGTAATCTGGGAAAGAGCTCATGACTTTCAACAGGGGATAGAAAGCTCCTAGATCAAGATCAACTTAACTGCACCATCGTTGATATTTCCTGGTATTAAAGTACATGATCCTTACTCTATTGTAGATAAACCTACTACGGGTTTAATTTACTTGAACAACAAAGAAGAGAAAATGGTTATGAATTTGGTAGAGATTGTAAAGTTTTGTGATGCTACACTGGAAAGAGTATTGAAGGAAGTTAAGATGAAGATCTTCGAGACTGAGCTTCTAAAGAAGGCTCCTTTACTAGGTGAATTAGATCTTGACATAATGAAAGCATTTAAAAGAGAAATTATGAGAAGATGGGAATCGTACATGAAATGAAGATCAATTCTACTGACGATAAGGCATCAATAATGATCAAACCTTAGGGGGAGATTGTTAGGTTTAAGAAAAGTGTTTATTATTAATAAAGAATTTGTTTTATAATAAATAGAATTAGAAATTGTATTTATATTGTAATAAGTCAAACTTGGTCAATCTTAAGTAAATGTTGACCAAGTGAGACAAATAGTCAAAGTAGGAAAATTAGAAGATTTAGAGAACAAGTATAAATACCTCATACTTAGAGGTATTTATAAGTCTGTGGTCATTTCTTGAAATCACTCTCTCTCAACCTCCCTTCTCTTTATTCCTTTGTTAATGAAAAATGAAAATGTGTAAAAATACTCTCTAGCTTCATCTCCTCTATTCCTAAACACTTTCGTATGATACTTAATGCAAACAAGACATATAACAACACAAATTAATCTAGAATATTTATTTAATATGTTTGAAATGGTTCTTAGAAACCAGATATTTTCCTTTATATTATTTGATGTAAAATACCTATGATTGTAATTAAGACGAGGTTAAAAACAAAACAAAGCATGATCACATGATTCATGATTCAAACATAACAAAGCAAATGATAAAGAATAAAACACATGACACTCCTAAAATGCATGAAATAAAAGATTGGGGTTTGCTCCCGATATTAGCGCTTTTTATTATTTAACTTGTCTTGTAGCTAGACTCAAGTTACACTCCTTAGTATCAAGAAAATGATCAAAGTCGATGATCTCACATTGGAGACACTTTCCTCAATATTTTCCTAGTGGTGGAATTTAATTGAAATTCTTTTTGAAATTTTCTCCATCAGGGTCAATCGACTCAATCCTAACATGCCACGCTCCATCTCCTCATTTTGGTGGCCTATTCCAATTTATTCTATTTTTTATCAACTCTTCTGACTCCCACATATTTCCCTTAAGGTTTATAGGTATAGCTCATAGGAACTTTACCATTCTTCTAAACACTAAGACATCCTTAAAGAGATTAAGTTCGGCATCTTTAGCAATTTCCCATTCTCCGGGAAAATGGTAATTCACGAAGTCTTTTCAAGCATAATAAGGGGGTCGGGCACCAATACCATCCGTACTAGGTCGTGGTTTATCAGATTCTATTTTACCTAGGGTAATAGTAAGGCACTTCTTCATCACCTAGGTCGATTTATTTTACTCCAAATATTAACCTAGTAACTCCTTATCCTACTGCTATTTTGGCTTTTTTACAATCTATCACGACACTAACGGTTGCTAAGAATCTTTTTCCTACAAGTAGAGGGGCTGCGAGGTATTTTTCCATGCTTTAACATAGAAGTCTCCTAAGAGTTTTAATTTCCCTATGTAGACTTCTACATTTTTTAAAATTCCTACGGGATAAGATTTAGTTCCATCTGCTAACCTAAAAACATGATCGATCTCTTCTAGTAATCCAATTTTAAGCTTTTTGAAGAGATATAATGGGATCAAATTTACACAAGACCCTAAATTGGCTAAGGTATTAAAAGGCTTGGAGTCCCCTAGTCTACAAGGAAGGCTGAATAATTCGAGATCCTTCACTTTCTCAGGCATTTTGCCTTGAATAAATGCGGACCCATTTTTACCTAACTCTAAACTCTCCACATATTTGTCCAAAATAGCATTATACATTGAAGCATGAGCTAGAACTTCGAGAACTGGTAAGTTAAGATGCAAATCCTTAAATTCATCTTCTAAAATTTGTTCGGGTTCTTTTGGTTTTGGTGTCCCAATTTGATTGACCGTTAGTGTTTTAACTTGTGGTTGGTATTTTTGAAAATCATTTGTCTATTTGGAACACATTTTAATAGTATTGATAGAATTGAAGGGATGGGATGAGCTTTGGGGGTCTTCCGTTGGGTAAGAACGAGTAGACAAAACTAAAAAGGTGGAGTTAACATTCAGTTTTGGGTTCTTAACTGTATCACTCGGGAGTGCTCCCGTCATTTGATCATTGATGGACTTCAAGAATGTGCTAATTTTATTGGTCATCTCGCATTGTTGTTGTTTGAAATCGGCTTCAAACTTAGACAATCTAACGTATTGAGATGCCATAAAATCATATACCAATCCGTCGAGATTTGATTAATTATTAAAATTTTGAGGATTGTTGTTGAAAGGGTGGTTCAGGAACGAGCCGCTGGACTGAAAATGATTAGGTGTGTTTGAAAAATTATTTTAAGAATTTTGATGTTGCCTCCACCTAAGTTTTGGATTACTTTAACATGACGGATTATAGGTGTCACCAAGATTATTTACTTGGGTTTAAAAGTGAATTACTTGCCTCCCGCTTCGTCGGTACGTGAGGATGCATAATCGACAAAAGCTTGCTCGGGATTTTCCATGCAATATTGAGTGTCGTCGGGACCACTACAAATCTCACATGAAGAAGCGATCTTGTTGACTTGAACGGATGATTTAGGAGCAAGATGAGCTTCCATCAAGCATTGGACTTGATTTTCGAGCTCGATGAAATGACGGTCGGATGTACTTGGGACATCTTGAGGCAAAGAGATTGCCTTGATCGGTTTAGCGAAGTCTCTTGGGTTATTCCAGCTTTTATTGTCATCGAGGGCAAGGTCCTCTAAAAGTGCCCAAGATTCTTCGGTGTTTTTTATGTAGCTTACCACCAGCCGATTGATCGATGGTTCGCCTTGTGGTGGGATTGACATGGTCATAAAATATTTAGACTTGGATCCAAAGATCGATACCATGGTGAGGGGGGTTTTTGGAGTAAGTCCTTGAAACGAGCCCATGCTTTAGAAAGAGATTAACCCTGATGTTGTTGGAACATCAAGATGTCATTTCGAAGTTTAGAAGTCCTTCTTGGTGGAAAGAATTAAGCAAGGACATGGGTAGTGAGATCCTCCCAGGTAGAGATGGATCCTGCGGGAAGACGTTCAAGCCAATTACTAGCTTGATCGCAAAGGGAAAATTTGAAATAAACGTAGGTGCGTCCTTTACCTATTTGCAACATCAAGATCAAGTGAGTTCACAAGATTTAGAAAATCCTTAAGATGTTAATTTGGATCCTCAGAACGAAGTCCGTGGAATGAGCTTCGTTTTGCACCAACTGGATGGTGTCGGATTGTAAAGGCACCATATTGTTCCCATCGGGGAGTTCAATGGTGTTACGGTAGCCCTTGTGGCTTGGTTTGGAATAATCTCCTAAGGTACGAATAGGATTTTCATCTCCCATGGTGGTCAACGAAAAAAGATGTTACAAAACAAAGGGAACAAAGAAAAAGATAGACTACAAGAAATCTAATTGACAAGAAAATTAAATTTTCACTTAATAGGAATCAAGCAAGTAGACCTGAGCTAAATAGAATTCAAAACCTAACTATTCCCCACGCAGCGGCGCCAAAAACTTGATGTGAGGGTTGCAAACACCAGGTTTTGGAACTCCCTAGGCATTGTACCTAACCGTTGTAGTGTGGTATAGGTAAGACTCGGGGGTTGTTATTGTTCTCTAGGGGAATCGGTTGTGAAAGGTTTGAACTAAATGTAACTAAGGTCTAAGGGGTTGAAAGAAGATTATTTTTGTATTTTTATATTTTATGAAAGCAATTAAAATCTCAGGTTTAAAGGGGGTTTTGGTTTTAATCTAATTACACTAATAAACTAAATTAAATCTAAACTACTTGTGTGGAAAATCGTATAGGTAAACAATCGTGTTTACTTAATCATGCATTACTCCTTAGATTGATCCTCCTAATCCTATTCCTTTGTCACCTTTGTGATGTAGTGTGTAAGTATTTCCTAATTCATGAACGAATTACATAAACCCGCCGTCTATGTAATATTCCGTTAAAGAAACGCACACGTAAGGTAGTATGAAGACTATTACAAGGCCCCTAAGAGTACATTACACTCATTTAAAAACTTAAAAGGTGATCAACCATATTAGGGAAAGGTAGTATGAAGACTGTTGCGATGTTATCCTTTCTACACAGTTACGTTTCCCTAGACATCTTCGCAAGCAATTAAGAAGCTAGTTTTCTAGAGCCTAACGCGCACATTCATCAACAAGAAGCAATATTAAAAGGATTCACAAACTATTTTCATGCAGTCATAAGCAAACACTAATAGATCTAGCCTTTTTTGGGTAAAGAGTTACCCCGGTAAAGTATATTAAAACCGAAAATGTTAAGTACAAATGAAATGTGGCTAAAGAACCACATTAACATCAAGCTAAACCGCTTGATAAACACCTAAACTAGTGCTTATGACATGCCATAAACACTTACAACTCTAGAGACAACTAATTGTAACCAGAACAAATGACTCAACTAAACAAGTTAACCAGCAGCAGCCGTGAAAGATGAGCTTCCACTTGTTTTTGTATTTGTAAATAAGCTAGCCGATTCATCATACACATTTTTAACATTTTCTTCTTCTTCATACAAGGCAGAATAAGAATTAGACGTGGTGATATTATCTTTCTTTGAAGAAGTACCAGTAGTCTTCAACATAGATGACGAGTTAGATGCATTACTCACATTAGTAATTACCTTCTTTACTGTGTTTGTAGACGCCTTTGGCTCATATCTAAGAGATTGTTTAACCGAGGGACCAGCAAACTGACCACCATTAGTTGACTTTGATTTACCTTTCCTCTTCTTATTTTTACACACCGTTTGGAAACCAACATTTGTCTTCTCAACAGTAGGAGTAATAACATTAGAAGTAGTAACAATAGGAGGACTCACAACCTTTTTAGGGCAATGGTTATGAACATGGCCAAAAATCTTACATAAATCACACCTGAGTGGCCTCCATTCATACTCAACACGAATGGTTTCTTTGGTGAAATCATCCCCGGTAAGTGAAGGAATGCCAATAGGAACAAAATCTACGAGATCAACCTTTGAATTTACCTCAATTAAGCACCAAGCAAAACTACTCCTACCCCACGAATCATTACACACGAAACTTGTGTATGAATCAAGCATAACAGGTTTGCCATAAACATAGCAATTAAACTAATACCATCCTCTTCAAAAACTTGAAGAGGAACATCATGCAATTTAACCCATATTGGAATACGAGTCAATTCTTCTTTAAGCAATCTAGTATCCATCGACCATTTCTTGAGAATGATTAGAGAATTACGGATCAACCAAGGACCACCCTCCAAAACAGCTTCTAAACCAACCCGTGAATCCAATTTAAAGAAAAAGAAGCATGTGGTATTCATCATAATCCTTTTCAGCCTAGGTTTCGTCCAGTTGTTTCTAGCATAATATTCAACAACCTGAAACGCCATTCTCTTTCCAATAAAGTAACCATATAAAGTGTGTTCAAACCGTGTACTAACCTTTTTGACAACTTTACGAGGAATAGAGATGTTAACACCATCAAATACAGGATCAACCACCAAAGGAATAAAGTTAGAATTAAATTTTGGTTGGTCCTTAGCACTTGCACCCGCAGCTCCAGCATAGGATGTTGACTTGGTGTTGATGTCTACAAACTAAACAATAAGGTCACTAGGCGAAGCCTTACTAGACAGACTATCATAAAAAATTAGGGCACTCTTTTGCATATTCAAAAGAGTATCCCACCTATTACAAATAATATTAATAATCCCACTGCATGTTTCCTTAGTCAACTTTGACCACAAAGCATATTTACCCACTTCAAGATCTTTAGTAAATTCATCAATTTCCTTGGGAGAATTGAGGGGCACACGACATAAAGCAGCAACATCATCAATACTGTATATTAGAATATCAGAATCATTAAATTCAAAATCGTCTTCCGTAAGAGACGACGAATGTAAATAACCAGAACACTAGACGCGTTCCTCGTACCATCAAAATTAAAACCATCATTGGGCAGCTTTGAAGCAGTAAGAGCCTCAATTAAATCACACATAGCACCTAAGGCATCAATGACTACCTTACGCTTATCATTAGTCATCCCATATAATAACTCCTCATGTTTACCAACATCAATATCCTTAATTAACACCTCTAAATCACCAACTGTTGTTAACGAAACTCCAAAAATAGCAGCAACATCAACATTAGACTGATGTGGAGGCAAAGGAGCAGTAGGGGAGACCAAAAGATGGCCACATTCCTTTTGTACTTAACTGTTTTTTGGTTAATATATTCATCGGGGAAACCCTTTACCCAAAAAAAGGAGCAGTAGGGGAGACCAAAGGAGATTGAGTCAACCCCTCTTCATCAGCATTAGCAACCAAGTTATCATCAGTACCCACATATTTTGAGGGAAATTCAAAATTAGGGTTTACTAAAACCCTAACAGCCTTACGTGGTTGTGATGCTAAGGTTTTACCCGTACGCTTGTTCATCCTCTCAGCCACCCTACGCAGTAATAACTCACCATTAGCCATCTCAACCCTCTTCTCCATACCAGATCGCAACGACAAAAAACAAAGAAAACTTAAAAACTGAAGAACGCAACAGATAAGAAGAAAACAAAGGCCAAATCTTCACTAGTGAATGCCCTAACAGAGTAAGGATGAGAATATAAAGTATAAACGAATAACCAACATCCATGTTTGCCGATCACAAATACAAGAGTAAAATATCAAATCCCTAAAAAGCGACTAAGAACCCTAAAAAAGAAAACACGATTAAGAAGCAAATCGACTCAAAAACCTAATAAAATACATGTGAAAGACAAGAATAATCATAAGATTAAGTTGTTAAAACACACTCAATATCAAGATCCAAGAGAAGAAAACTAGAATAGGAATTAAAAATTAGGGTTTAGGTGCTAGAGAGAGAATCGACATAGGAGGGTTTTTATTCGAATTCATGCATACATTTTTAAACTTTTTTGTTATTCGGCTATTAGAGAGAGAAAGTAAAAGAAAGAAAATAGAAGATTACTTAAGAGAAAATGAGTAACCAACCTAATAGATCTAGCCTAACATGTTAAAAGAAAGCAAAGAACAACAGTTAATCAAACAATACGACATATTGAAAGATTAAAGGGATAGAAGATCTTCACTTGATTAAAATATGGAGTTAAGGTTGATACAAGAGGGTTTTTAAACCCAAAAATTAACCTAAAACATGATATAAATCGTACCCTAAATATGACTCATGAATTCCACACTTAAAACCCTAAACCTTAGTTTGTATATATAGTAAAATGGTCACGACGGCGTCGCTTTATAATCCTAACGTCGTTGCCCCGCCGAATCTTCTAGGGTTTCTTTAAGTCGGTTAAGTCCTGACGCCGTCACCAAATCTCTGACGCCATCGCTTTGATATCTTGACACCGTCACATGCTTTTGTGACGCCGTCTCCAGCCATTGTGTGGCTTTTTCTTCATCGAATTTGGTGTAGAGTTGTAATCTCGTCCGTTTCTTCCTAAAATGAGCCCAAGTCACGTGTATTTCCTCCAAATATTGTCAAAGTGCTAAAAACACAAAAAGAAAAGATTAAGCATGTATTTTAGATATAACAACCCAAGAATTTTCATCAACCTATTTTACTATGATCACAATTATACGGGGAAATTTTTCGCTTTATTACATTACTTGCATTGTTAATATCTCAGTATGTCATGTAACTTACATAACTAAAGTAGACGAGCTCACGCAACCTACCTATGTCATCCTATCTTCATATATGTCAAGCAAACATCATAACATGTCAAGTCAATATCTTAATATCCTTATTACAAAGTACATTATTCCTATAATGTACCATTCGCAACGTTATATCAAAACGGGCTTTAAACCGTTATCGTATACCTCTAAACCCTAAATTCCATGAAGGGTTAATATCTAAAGTGAATGTACAAGCTACTAAAGCATATATACAAGTAGTATAACATTTCATTTGAAACATAAACTCCCTCCAAGTCTTGTACAATGTTTTCAAAGCACAATGGATAGTCATTAAGCATGACATTCAATAGCCGTTTTTATCCTCCGTTTTCATTCTAATTTCTTCGCCATCACTTTGTGTGCAAGATACTACACTAAATACAATGTGTATAACCTAATTTTTTCTATTCATAACTTTCATACACATTGTTACACTCATAAACCTAATTTTAAAAACTTAGAAACCCCCTTAAACACAATGCTTAATTTCTAAAATCTTGACCCATATCTTTGTTTTTATCCATTGTAACCAAACCATACTCAAATAAGTTGTAATAACTTAATTTACAACATTCTTAATCATATACAATCATCATTTATCATTTTACTTCAAACTCTATGCAAATAATTGAATCCAAGAAACCCTAATTGTGCCCTAATGGAACTTTGGACCCGTTTACTCGTTTTCACCCATTTTAAACCTGAACCACCTATCAATTCTTGTTATTATTCCTTAATACAAGTCTTGTGAACATATATCTATCATTTCTTCAAGTATATACGAATGCAAGCTTATAAAAACCCTATATGAGCCTAGATTGAAGCCTGTAACCTTTTCTTGCCTAAAAGGACCATTTTAAAGCTTTATTTTGCAAACAAGCACCTCCATGTACCACATCCTTAATTTATACCAGCTTACAAGACCTCTATATGATATCTTAGCACCAAAGATTGGTACATGGCCTTTTTTTTTTTCCTTATCCAATAAGTCGGGCATTCATAACACCTTCCAACACAACAAAGCGTAGTTTATGCTTATAAACTCACTTTTTCCTTCTTAGCGTTCCTCTAGCCTCTACTCATCACCCTCTATACCTCCTACATGTCCTAACCTGATCACATAATGTTCCTTAGCCTCCAAGCTCATTTCGAGTATAAATAGGGGCATAAACCTCTCATTGTAACTCATCCCCCACTTCCTCCTCTATAACCCATCATAGCAGCAATCCTTTGCTCAATATGAATTCTAAGAGATCCTAAGAAGTCCCAAGAAGAGAAGTGAAGCAAAAGAAACCAAGAAAAGAAGCTCGGGAGTCGTTATTCTAGGCGTACGAAGCTAAAAGTCCCGATTTCGACCCGTTTTCAAGCTATAAGCTCAAACCCAGGTTCTATCGTCTTCATACCTGCTACTACACCCTTATAATGTTCATATGATCCTAAATATACTCTTGTTAAAGTTTCATAACTCAATTCATGCTCATTTTCCATTTTGATCCAAAACCGTACACCCGAAACCTTAATTTTATGTTTTTGCTTAATCTATAAACTAAACTTGTGAACTATTGTTATAATCTATCCCAATAATTTTAAATAACATTAAAATAAGTTCTTTGATAAGTCATGAAAGAATTTGAGCTTAAAACCTTGGCGTTTACGTTTTAAAACCCTAATTTGTCAAAAGCTCTCTCTCTCTAGGTGGCGATTTCTGCCCCCTCCCCCTCCCCTCTCTTTTCCAGCGAATGAAACCCTAGATCCACCTCTCTGTCTACTCCATTAGTGATTAGGTTTTCTGTTAATTCAAAAACCTGATTCTAATTTGTGGATATGCAATCGGTTCCTAGGGTTTGTGTTCTTTTATTCAAGGAGGGGGGTCGGCTGATCTTAGTCTATATATCTAATCACACCTTGGTTCAGATCGATACCCTAACCCTAACGATTTAGGGTTCGTTATTTTTATTTATTGTTTTAGGATTTCGATCTGATTTGGTTTGACGGGTTATTGATCCACGTGTATCATGCTTATTGATTGGTGATCATGCTCATAGGATGATTTGAGGTCAACGACGAGGTCAAGAAACCCTAATTTTAAGGTTTCACTACATGGTATATTTTATTGACTCGTTTTTGTTGGTTATGTGCGATTCCAAGAAACCCTAGAGTTCTAGGGTTTTTCTTATTGAATATCTTTTCTGGATCGTTTAGAGATGTCATGGCTGTTATTGGTTGTGGGGACGACCTTGGAAGTGGTTTACACCGTTTCTGATTTGTTGTTCATTGGAAGTGATCAATGAGAGTTGGAAGTGATGGTCTGGAAGTGGTTCGATGATTTAGAGAGTTTGGATGTTCCTTGCGGCGATTAGGGTTTCGCTACCCTTGATTGTGGCTTGCGGCAATTAGGGTTTCGCTACCCTTGATCGTGGATGTTCTTTACGGCGACTAGGGTTTTTTT
>BQNB010013386.1:0-28400 GCA_026074375.1 Tanacetum coccineum | reverse complement strand
TTCTATGATTATGATTGTTGTTTCCATGAAGTAATACCCCAGATTAGCTTCCGCTGCTATATGTAAAAATAGGGGTGTTACATTAGACATATTTACATGATTTAGGGGGTTAAATGACCCTAAAAAGTGTATAAAATGACACCTCATCAATGATGTGTCACATTTATGAGGAGAAAGGACTTAAGGGACTAAAGTTACCAAAATGGCCAACTTCTAACTAACAAAGAGCTAGACAATTCCCATATCTTTCACAATCTTCCAGGGGTGTATGGTGTGTTTATGGGTAACGAGCCAAGCATGAAGAGGAGGGAAACCATGGATAACTTGATGATTATTTAAGAAACAATTAAGGTCTTAATCACGTGTTAAGTTTATAGCAATCTTCTACATGTAAGTAATCTCTTATTGTGTTGAATGGGTGAATTTATGGGTTAGGGTTCATGAGACCAAATTAGGGGTTTTTGGTAATTGTGATTCTAAACCATATATTAAAGTGTTTATTAATATGGGTTAAGATTAATTGATGTTTATGTGTAAGGTAATTGGGGATTTTCATCATATGATCAAGATATGATCAAATGATGATTTGGATGGAAATTAGATAAGTTATGGGTTGTATAAACCCTTGTTATTGATATTGCTTTTTATGTGAAAATAGGTTTTGATGATGATGATGTTATTGTTAGACATTGCTTGGATTGAGGTAAGTAACCTATTTATAATATGTTATGATATGTGAATGATCATGTGTTTATGTATGTTGATTGATGAGTATTTAAGTGTATGGATGTAGAGACTTGAATATGAAGATGAAACTGGGCTTGTTAGGTTCTAGTTAAGGTGAGCTCTTGATTTAGTCATGAGACTAATCAAGGTATGTGATTGATTTATGATTGAATATGTTGTGTTAGTATGCATGGATGTGGTATGATGCTTGTTGCACTAATTAAGGGTTGGTGTAGAAGTAAGCAAATGATGCGGATGATGGTTAAGTGATTTAGTTATGATATGTATGTATGCATTTGATTATGTCGAGTATGATAACATATTATCGTGGGTTACTTACAAAGCAAAAGCTTACCCCCTTTAGTCGTTGATATTTTTGTAGGATCATGTGATGCAAGTAAGGCTTTGGTTAAGGCCTTGGATGGAAAGTAAGTGGATTAAATGATATTGATTATGCGAGTAGGCGTAAGTAGGATGCCAAGCTCAATCATGGTTGAACCCCTAAGATTGAAGTAAATGTGTTTTCACATGGTCTTTTACAATGGTCAAGTGTGTATTTGTATCTTATAAACTTGTATATAGCTTGGGCATAAGAGTTGTATGTAAAATGGGTCAAAATGGATGTTTGGCAAGCCCCGTAAAGTATATGTTTATGGGTCATTTAGACCATGAATATTTAAGAAAATGAAGTTGTATGTTATTTTGATGATTTTTGGAAAGTCTTGTCATGTATTGAGTTACGGAAGTCAAGTTTTGGGTCAAAAAGGCATAATGGGTGATTTTGGGCGGTCTGGTGGCCCTTAGACGTTGGCTAGGACTCTTAGCCACCAGCTAAGGATGATATTGATGTCCCTTAGCCGCTGGCTAAGGTCTTAGCCGACGGCTAAGGGGCCTAGTCTTTTGGTTTTTGGTTATTCTTGTTTTCGTCGTAAAAACTAAACCATAAAGATTTAGAAAGCGTGACACCCGTCGTTTCGAAGGTATTCGAGTCTACTTTCATCTAAAAATACTTTCAAGGACTAAATAATAATTGATTTTGGTCAGTTTATAAACGAATGACAGAAGGTAGTTTCCGGGACATGCGTTTGAGCAAAGTTTTTAATTTTTGGTTAATTTTAGAGTCAGAAAAGGGGAGTTTCAACTTGGTATCAGAGATTTGGTCTAAGTGAAGTAGGTTTCCATGATAGGTTTCCTAAACTTAGACCACTCATAGAAGCGTTTGCCGCAAGTATAAAGTAGTGCGGAAAGAAAATGCCTTAGTTATAAGGTAGTTTAGTAATTGCGGCAAATCGGAATGATGATACTTAGACATTGAATGATTATGCAATGTGATATATGTTATTTTCCATAGACTAAATGATTTTGGTTTCGGCTAATAACTTAAAACACTTATTGGAGAAGTGTTAGGTGCGAATATAGATGTTCATATGACATGAAGTCTATGGTAGTTATTTATATGTCCAAGTAGCACATGAAATGTATGATGGTATGAGTTTATGAAGTGTTTGAGCTAATTAGAATGCATAGGATTGCATTTTAGATAAGTCATGGTGAAAATATGTGAGTTGGGGCAAGTGAATGTATAAATGCTCGAATTATGAAAAAGTTGCTTAGGCTAAAATTACTATGTATTGAAAGTGAATGCTTATATGCATTGTAATAAAGATGGTTGATGTATTTTAAATCATGAATTATAAAATTCATGATAACTATAATGCTTGTGACGGATAATAAAGTATGATTAGAATTTGTCGTAACACGAAGTGTTAGACATTAAGTTAAGTAAATGGGATTAATTTGCTATGTATGACCATTATATGGTCTAATTGTAATATATGTCTAGTGTTGAACTTGGACATATAAATATTAAGAAGAGTTGCCCCTAAAATTGAATGTGAAAATATTAAAATGATGATGAGACATGTTATATAAAAACATGTTGAGTAAGTCGCGGTAGTGAAATACGGATGAATGTATTAGATAAAAGCATTACGCTAAAATCCTTTAAAGGTATAAAATACGCTAGATGAATTGTAAAACATGACTAAAATCATGTAGATATATGAGAATGCGTATGATGTGTATAATGAGATTTTGGGAGTATCATAGAATAAACGTATGTAAGGTTTATATGCGGAAATGTCGAACGAACTAAATTGATGTTGCGGCTTAAAATTTATTAAGTAGTCAACTTAGGGTTGACATAAAAAAATGATGATAAATGCATTGTGAGAATGCATATGAAATATGTAAAACATGAAGTTGGCAATCATCATATAGATCTTGTTCAAGAAAATGAAAATATGATGAAATTGCGTAAGGCAATAAAATGTGGAAAATAAAAATGTCATGAAATTGCGTAAGGTAATAAATGTAGAAATTGAAAATGTGATGGAATTACGTAAGGCAATAAAATTTGTAATGGAGATGTGGTTGATTAGAAAAGTACATAAATGATAAGTGAGTAAATAAGGTTAAGGAAATTTAGCGTGGGCCCAATGCTCCACTTCTCGAATATTTCGAGATATGTTAGTATGCCATTGATGGCATGGTTTAAGTATGCCTTCACCGACATGTGTTGCCTACATCCTTGGCATGGTTAAGGTCCACCCGTAATGGTCGGATGTGTGAAAACCAACGTGAGGTTGGAAATACTATGAGGGTATAAGTTGTGGTCGTCCCTACAAGGAGAGAGCCAATTTTTAATTGTCCCTGCGAGGAGAGATCCAAGTTTTGGTCCCATCCCTACGGGTAGAGAGCCAAATTTTCTTTGGGGTAAGCAATGAGATTGGATCCAAGGCTAGAAAATACAATATTAAAATGAAAAAGATTATTTCCCATATTGGTAAATATGTGAAGATAGAAAATATGGTAAGTAATGAAAGTGTAGATGAGTATGAGTGTTGGGTCAGGAATGCTTAAGTAGGATGATTTAAAATCTCTATATTTAAATGGATCAGGATGCATCTTCATTTAAATAAAGAAATTGTGAATCACCGAACCATAAATTTATAATTCTTTATTTACATACATTAGGACACCTTTTTATGTAAATAACAAGTTGTAAATGAGTGGGCTTATGTATATCCGGCATAGAATGAGTACGGGTAAAGAAATAGAAAATGAGAATTAAAATGAGATAGACGTTGTAAGAAATAAGAGTAGACATGAATGGAAAGTTATAACAGCTTTAAGGTTGTGTGTTAAACCTTAAGTTGAGACTTAAGTTTCTTAAGTCTATATTTCTCTCCTTGTGTGGGCGATTCATGGCTTCCTTGTGTCTAATCTTTCGTGCCTGATTTTCCATCTTGTTTTTCAGATTCGATCTAGGGTTCTTGTTTCCTATTGCGTATTTTTTTCTGTTCCATCATTCGGAGTCTAGATTTAATTAGGGTTTGTTCGATCCTTTTTAATTCCATAGTTCTGATTGTGATTTGATTAAATTAACGTGGGAGGCTTGTTCTTTAAATTGTATCTGATTGCTTGTTTGTGATTGGGTGTGGTGGCTAGGGCTTGGTTGCTTATATTAATATTTTATGCGGCGATTAGGGCTTATCTGATATATTATTTATTTAATCGGCGATTAGGGTTTGTAATAAACCCATTGTAATTCGGTTCTGCATCTATTCCCGCTGTGTTTTTGGGATTCGTTTGTACTTACTGGACGATCATGGATATAGGGTGAGGTTTCTGATTGGTGTGTTTGAAACCCTAATTTATTAGGGTTTCTTTTGCTACTGGTGGGTTTTCATTCTGTTGGGTGTATCGAGTTAGGAGAGATGGAAAACAATGTCGATCGTAGTAAACATGATGCGTTGAATAAACTAGATGGGGTTGCTGAAGGATTGCTTGAACGTATTAGAAGATCTCGTGCATTGAGGGCGTCCGAATCTGATGTAAACCCAAAGCCTCTTAAATCGATTCTGAAAAGATCGATTCAATCTCCTATTGCTAAGGATAATAACGGGGTTAGGAAGGTTTCTATGAATCCTACTACCATGGTATGGGAGGTCGAAACGGATTATGCATCACCAATTCGTAACGCTGATGAGAGTGGGTTTCAACCGAGTCTTACTAGTGAAAGGGTTGGTTCGACGCATACTAATGCTCATGAGAATGTGGTGACTGCTGATAAGGGGGTTTCGAATGCTAACTGTCCTTGCTGATATCTTCGGTTTTATAAACAACAAGGTGGTCCTTATCGGCTAAAGACCTATGGCGATGCAATATTGTTGTGCTATCTATGGATGCGAGTGATACAAACTCTTTGACAAATGCTACTAAACAAGCAGCTGGTCCTAAGGTTAATACGTCTTTTGCCTCGGTTATTAAGTCTAATCAGAACAAAGTTGTGCAAATTACAGAGCTTAGGAATGAGGAACATGTGGAGGGTGCAGCCGTGACTATTCCTTTGTCAGCCATTAAGAGGTAAGTTCACGGTTTTGCTACACTTTATATGGTATTTTTGTTGGGAAAAACAGGTGGACGTTTCGCTAGTTGAGAAACTATTTCCAAATGTTGGCGCCTAAATTTAGGATAAAGCGAATTCAACTTCATGGTGATTTTTTCTTGTTCCAATTTGAAACTAAAGAAGGTATGGACAGAGTTTTAGAAAATGGACCGTGGCTGATTCAAATGGTTCCATTGATTTTGAATGTTTGGTCTCCAGATTCTGATCTACATAAGGCAAAGATCAAAAAGTTCCAGTGTGGGTAAACTTCACCATGTTTCCCATTGTTGCGTACTCAGAAATGGACTTATCTCATCACCACTCAAATTAGTAAACCAATTCGGCTTGAAGCGTAACAGTAAATATGTGTTTGCAGTCATGGGCCTATGCGTACGCACGTGCACTTATTGAGTTTTCGGCCTGAAAAGCTCCTAAGGAAGATTTGGTGATTGCTATTTATTGCCTCTTGATACGGATAAAAGGTCATTCGTTAGCTATTATTCGCATTGAATATGAGTGGACTCCTCCTAGGTGTTCTACTTGTTTAATTTTTGATCACACGGAAGAAAAATGCCCAAAGCGTCCTAAAGAAGTAACTACCGACTGAGGTTACTAATTTGAAGTAAATCATATCTAGAGGAGTGGCCTGATGATGATTTTGAGGTTGTTAAAAAAATAGACAAGAAGAAAAAGCACCAAAAACAGGTAGATGGGGTGGTTTTGAATAAACCATCGCTTACTTTGCATTATCGTCGTGTAGATAGAGGTAATTCAACTAAACAATCTGGTTCATATGTTGCAAGTACTAGTAAGGAAGGTGGGAAATCTGCTGCTACAAGTACTCAATCTAAGAATGTTCGTTTAGAGAATTCCTTTAGCGCACTTAATGATGATGAGATAATAATGAAAAGGATAAATACCACGTGGCATCTTTCTCAACATCTTGAGTGCTGAATGAAGCGATAGTGAGATGTAAGAAGTGATCACTTTGGATGAACGTGGAGGCAATCTCAAAGACTTTTAAATTATGTTTTTGTTTATTGTTTATATTGGTTTATGCACCTTCAGTGGATTTTTTTCCTATAGGTGCTATTGGTTATTTAATAGGAAAGTTATCATATGGCATGTCATATGATGTAGTGGCTGTTCAAGTTGTGGCTTGAGGTTAATGTAGCATTGCAGCTACATTCCATTGTACTTATTGGTTTTTTGGGAATATATTTTTTACCGGGGTTTGGATTCCCCTTTACCCAAAAAAAGTTGAGATCTTAATCGGGTAGGTGATTCCTAAAAGTTGAAAGGATTGATATTTAAGTAATGCAGTATAATAGCTTTGATAAGTGCCGATTGGATGGTACGTAGTTAGAAAATTAGTAAAGTAATTTGTCCGGATTTTTTTGAGAAAGTGATTGATGTGAATTAAGAAAATTCTAGATGATACATGTTAGTATGCTAGATTGTCCGATAAATGACTTTGAGTCATATTAGACCATAGGTGAATAATGTAGAAATAGTGATGGAGTTTGACTTATATTAAGTCCAAATAGTAAATTTTCCAAATGACAAGTCATTATTGTTGGACATTTTAGGTAAATTTGTGAAATGGAGTATTTTTCGTAGAATTTTGAGTAAAGTGGAGAATTTCCATAATGTGATATGTTACTAATGACTCGGTGTCATTAGGAATAGTTGAAATTATGTGTTTAAGTTAAGTAGTTAGTTGAAAAGTACTACGACTAATAGGAGTATGCGATCATTGAATTAGTCTTGTGTATAGGTTTGATT
The DNA here is from genome assembly GCA_026074375.1 of Tanacetum coccineum. Taxonomy (NCBI): domain Eukaryota; kingdom Viridiplantae; phylum Streptophyta; class Magnoliopsida; order Asterales; family Asteraceae; genus Tanacetum; species Tanacetum coccineum. Next base: position 21,439 of record BQNB010013386.1, on the reverse strand, counting down.
GTTAGAAATTGACATCATGGCTATGATGTGGACATAGGATGTAGAAAAGTGGGTAAATGATTATAAGAGTTATAAGAATAGATTTCAGGAACGAAATCTAAATAAAGGGATGGATTTATAACACCCCAAAACCAGTTTTAAGTATTAAATAACGAGAATGCCATTGGGCAAGTTTAACCATGACTTTTATAAGTTGAAGACCTTACGTGATTGGTTAGTCAAACCCAATAGTAAAACTATTAGTATTAATATTATGTAAATGGTTTTAGAAAATATGATGTGTCGCATTTATGAGGAGAAAGGACTTGAGGGACTAAAGTTGCCAAAGTGGCAAACTTCTAACTAACAAATAGCTAGACAATTCCTATATCTTCCAAAATCTTCCAAGGGTGTGTAGTGTGTTTATTTGTGACGATCCAAGCATAAGGAGGAGGGAAACCATGGATAGCTTGATGATTAATTGAGAAAGAATTAAGGTCTTAATCAAGGATAAAGTTCATAGCAATCTTCTACAAGTAAGTAATCTCTTATTATTTTTGAAAGTGAGAAATTATAGGTTAGGCTTCATGAGACCAAATTAGGGGTTTTGAGTAATTGTGATTCTCAACCATATATTAAAGTGTTCATTAATATGGGTTAAGGTAATTGATGTTTAAGTGTAAGGTAATTCGGTATTTTCATCATATAATCAAGTTATGATCATATGATGATTAATAATGGAAATTGGGTAAGTTATGGGTAGACATTGCTTGGATTGAGGTAGTAACCTATTTATAATATGTTATGATATGTGAATGATCATGTGCTTATGTATGTTGATTGATGAGTATTTAAGTGTATGGATGTAGAGACTTGAATATAAAGATTAAACTAGGCTTGTTAGGCTCTAGTTAAGGTGAGCTCTTGATATAGTCATGGGACTAATCAAGGTATGCGATTGATTTATGATTTAATATGTTGTGTTAGTATGCGTGGATGTGGTATGATGCTTGTATGCACTAATTAAGGGTTGGTGTAGAAGTAATCAAATGATGTGGATGAATGGTTAAGTGATTTAGTTATGATATGTATGTATGCATTTGATTATGTCGAGTATGATAACAAATTATCGTGGGTTACTTACTAAGAGAAAGCTTACCCCCTTTAATCGTTGATATTTTTGTAGGATCATGTAATGCAAGTAAGGCTTTAGTTAAGGCCATTTGGATGAAATAAAGTGGATTGGGCATATATAGATTAATGCAAGTTAGCAGTAAGTAGGAATGCCAAGCTCAATCTTGGTTGAAGCCCCAAAGGTCGAAGTCAATGTTTTTCGGATGGTTCATTTACAATGGTCAAAGTGTGTATTATGTAATCTTATAAACTATGGTATGTGGCTCGGGTAAAAAAGTTTGTATGTGGCTTGGGTATAAGAGTTGTATGTAAAATGGGTCAAAATGGGTGTTTGGAAAGCCCCGTAAAGTATATGTCTATGGGTCATTTATACCACGAATAATTAAGAAAATAAACTTTTATGTTATGTTGATGATTTCTGGAAAGTCTTGTCAAGTATTGAGTTACGGAAGTCAAATTTTGGGTCAAAAAGGCATAACGGGTGATTTTGGGTGGTTTGGTTTCCCTTAGCCATCGGCTAGGACCCTTAGCCGCCGGCTAAGGATGATTCTGATGGCCTTTAGCCGCCGCTAGTTGTACCCTGGTCTTCTGATTTTTGGTTATTCTTGTTTTCGTCGTAGAAACTATCGTACGGAGTTAGGAGGCGTGCCACCCACCGTTACGAAGGTATTCGAGTCTACTTTTATCTAAAAATACTTTCAAGAACTAAATAGTGATTGATTTTGGTCAGTTTATAAAAAAATGACAAAAGGTCATTTCCTTTTTTTGGTAAGGGGACAACAACCCCGGTAAATTATATTATACCAAAAAAGTCAATAAAGTACAATGGAAATGTGAACCGAGTTACACATTAACATCAAGCTACCAGCTATGGAACAACCCCTACTCCAAAATACATGCCATATGAAGATTCTAACTACAATACATTACATACACCCAATTACAACCAATAGGAATAACCATCAAAAAGTACAATAATCAAAAAACCAAGGAAACATTAACAATAGACACAGGTAACTCCAAGACGCGAAACAGAACCGCATCCATAACTTTCTTTGAAACGACAAGAAAGAAGCTTCAAACGAACGGAGGACATAATACAATCCACCACTTCCTGAACTGATCTCTTCAAGTGCTTGAACAGCCGAAAATTACGCTCTTGCCACACAAAATAAGCAGCAGCCACAAGAGTAAGCTTCCCAATACAACTCTTAAAGGACTTCCGCTTTGCAATAGGCCAAAGGAATGAAACAATGGAGACCAAAGAGAAGAACCTTGAACCCATAAGACTGCGAATTGCTTTAATAAGACTTCCAAAATCTGAAAAGAATTGAGCAATCAAAGAATAAGTGCTCGTGAGAGTCCGGTTGTGTCTCACAAAGGGGACACACATTCATGAGACCAGCATCAACATCCCAAGAGCTCAAAGTGTCTTGCGTTTTCAATCTTTTCTTCATAATAAGCCACATATTAATAGCATGGAATGCAAGATGATAACACAAACATACCAAAATCATAAACCCACCTGCACCATCAATATCTTCTAGGCCGCATATGTCCCACACAACGCTCGGGACATGCGTTTGAGCAAAGGTTTTTAATTTTTGGTCAATTTTTTTTGGATCAAGAAAGGAGCGTTATTCATCCTCTGCACTGAAAAATGATCGAAATAAGACAATGATGTGATTGAAATCTACTGAGTGACTCGAAGACGAACTTCAGTATCATCAAGGGAAGCTACACATAGACGGATGCTTTGAAGTAGGAAGAAAGATTGAGACCCTTACGAGTACGACCATCAGAAAAACTAGTGAGAAAAGTTTGAAACCTCGCGTAAAGAATACTCGAGGTGAAGCAAGGAAACACGAGAAGGACATTCAGACCTTAACATGCTTTTAAAAGCTCAAGGTAACCCTTAATTTCTCAATGAACGCCCAGTAGTGTTGCAAGAATTGGTTTTAAGTAACCTTAAGATTGAGCCAATTCTTCAAAAACCTTAAGCTTTTTAACAATTTATAACTTAATCTCAAGATAGTTCTTGTTTGATAAGTTGCAAGATTAAGTTAGACTCAAGTTGTTGCTTAGCTTAAGGTTTTGAGGAATTCGCTCAAGGACGTGAAAGGAATGAAGAATGTGAATGAATCTACTTATTAAATAATGTGACGTGATAAGATGGGAAGGTTAAGTGTTTAATCATCACTTGTCTATCAAGGATGGGGTTATTATCTTGGATGCATTGGTGACTGTTAGAGATGGTTGCTACGGATGCATTTGTGATCTATTGATGGTCATTCAGATGCGTCATCATTTCCATGATATAGAAGTTAAGTTGGATTACCTGTTTGATTTCAATGTTATGATTTATTTCTAGGTTTTCCTTCTTAGTTAAGTCATTATAGTTGGCAATGTCACCTAGTGTTAGTTGTTGCACAACGTTTGTTTGTGCATAGTTTGCCCATGTAACGGGCTGTGATGCTAGGACTTCACCTACATTCATTGTACTTCAACATTTTTTTGGTGTAATATATTTTATCGGGGTATGAATTCCCTTTTACCCAAAAAAAAGCTTGAATCCCGAGAACTAGTGATCTGAGGGAAGTTATCATGAGGGCAATCCATAGACCTAGATTTCGATTTTTCCAGTGATAAGATGTATAGGAATACAAGGTAATACTATCAGTAGTTGGGAATGTAGAAGGATATCGCCATATATGATGGAGCATGCTTAACCTTCTCGGAAGTCAAGGCCAAACACCTTAAACCGTCTGAATCGTGTGACAACATAAAAATTCCTATAGGAATTAGAAACCAATGTTCGAGGACTTAACGACCAAATAGTCTCGAGCTGCAAGAAGAACATGACTTAATGGAAATAGTAATGGATTGACTAACGACATCAGCGCATTTGAATCCTGTTCAGGAAATTTAGTGCTCATATGCAACAGTTTAGATAGGAATAGTCACCTTACGTCATGATGTGTCGTTGTGTGGTGTATATTTTTGATAGTTCAAGTTTTAAATTTATATTTTGCCGACTTAACCAAAAATAACACTTTAACGGGTAGTGTACCTGGTCGGTGGTAGATTCGGGGTAACTAGGGTATCGAACACTTGAAGCAAGGTTAAATCTCTTAATTTATTTATATTTTGGTTATCTAATCTATGTTAATTCTAATCTAAGTCAAACCTATGCTAATCCTATGTTAGTTCTAATCCTAATTCTAACAGGTAAAAGGGGGTTTCAGCCTGAGAGACTGGCATGGCGCTTGGTGACTACAATCAATTCAAGACACTTTAACCCACGCAAGCAAATTAATAAAAGATAAAAGAGCGGTCGAGCCTTATGATAGAAACTGTATTAGCCATCATTAATCCGATTAGAAGTTGGTTTGTTTATTTAGTGCAATGATTACTTATCTCGAAGAGGCATATCATTCTTAGACTTAGGCGAGACTTCATCCTAAGACCTAGACACATTAATTTTGTCATAATTAAAGCAACCGCATAAAGCATCCTTATTTGCTGATTATAATCTATCTTAAGGATTAAAACAATGGTGATCTTGTTAAACCCTAGCTCATAGAGACTTTACCCACTTACGCGATCGTTCTCTCTCATGCGCAAATCATACACAAGTAATCCCCTTGTCCAACTAGCCAATGTAATGCAGGCGAGAGCAGAGATTTGTTGAATTATCTAGATTCACCTACTAGTTAAATATGGTTTAATAAACCAAACGTTTTCTGTTCCGTGTATCCTAGCCGCGCGAGCGCGAGAGTATCCTTATGAATTCTAGATAGTATAGAATCACTAATGGAGAGCTATCCCGACATCTAGATTACTTGGTTCGTATCACTAGATCCAGTTGAATGATAGGTCGCATACAAAATATCAAACGTAAACAAGTATGAATGTGATAAACATAAACAAGCATACAAAGATAAATTAAGCAATCGAGATATAAACAAAACCAAACATTTAGTCTTATAATAATGGCTAATACCCGAAGGTATTGCCTTCAAACATCATAATTAATACAAAGAGTATAAGAGAAATTACATGTTTTCCTTCTATGGATTGAATGCATTCAAGACCTCTTATTGCTCTTTTTTATAACACCCCCATTTTTTTGAACATATAGCAGCAGAAGCTGTATCTGGGGTTATTATTTCATAGTAACAACAGTCATAATCATAGAAAACAACTCAATACGAGACGTGTTTTAAGAAGAAAGTTATCATTCATTATTTTCCATTCAGAGTTTTTTTTTACAAAATCAACAGTCCCAAATCTCATGAAAACATAAAGTTTGATGATTAACATTTTAGCATCTTCAAGTCTTTGCCTACTTACTTTTGTCCAAAGTTGCTAAAATACCTCAGATAAACATGCTAAAAAGGTCAACACAATGGTTGAGTGAAATTCATAGGTTTATGGTAAACAGTTTGAATATAAGTTCAATAGTGGGTTACTTTGTTATACACCCATAAGTGTAATAATTCCAATGAGTACAATTATTATAGAAAATAGTATTATTGCCCTAAGCTCATGACACCGAGACCATGAAATAATCAATAATCACAAGAAATTGCCCCAACGGGTGCCTTTGCCAAACAACCGCATAGTGATTCAAATGAAGTGCGTTTGGTTACCAGAAAGTATAGGTACACCAACGGGGTCCCAAATAGATCTATTTACAGTATTCACGCTTACTTCGAAAAGTAATTAACGGTTCATGATAGTGGGGTCTTAATGGAAAAAGTAAGGACTTAGGCAATAATATATCAGGATAGCATACAGTTGGAAAAATACTCGTATTCATGGTTTATAGCATGTATCCCCCTCGCGGGTTTATGAAAACATTAAAAGATTTAAAATGCGAGGCTATGAACTCACCTTAACAGGGAAAATCTGATTGATGGCAAAAGTATATCAAGTGAAAGTAACGGTTCCCGTGAAGAGTGATATGAGTTGGGGTTGGCGTAAACTACTCCAACTTAGGAAGACTATCAAACCGTGTTTTTGGGTGAAATTGGGAAACGGTTTATCCACTTCACTTTGGTACGATCGCTGGTCTTCTCTTTGCCCTCTTATAACTTTCCTTAGTCCTCGTGATATTACTAGAGAGGGTTTCCATTTACAGAACAAAGTGGCTGATTTGATTGTAAATGGGGTTTGGGCATGGCTACATAAGGCCCCAGATATTGGCACTATTGTGGCTCCTGTTCTTGATGTTTTACAAACTGATGTGATGCAATGGCGTGATCACAACGGTACTTTATCTTCATTTTCAGTTGCAAAAGCTTGGGAAGCCATTCGTCCTCGTGGTAATCAGGTTGGGTGGTTTCGGATTGTTTGGTTCTCTCATAATATTCCTCGTCATGCCTTCCATTTGTGGTTGGTTATGAGGCAAGGGATCAAAACACATGATAAAATGAAGCAATGAGATGTTGGGCCTACAATTGATGTTAACTCGCTTCGTTGCTCTCTTTGTAATGCACAGCCGGATTCACACACACATTTATTTTTTGAGTGTGCATTTTCAGCAAAGGTGTAGAGTTATGTCCGTGTTCTAGCTGATATGGACCTGGTGCCTCCCGTCATGCATGATATTATTCTCCATTGCAGCCTCATAGGTGAGTAAGTGGAATGGCTAGTTGCGATCTTTGGTAAGCTCATCGTGGCTGCTGCAACATACTTTATATGGCTTGAGCGCAATAATAGAACATTTAAAAATGTTGGAAGATCCCCGGAAGAGATTAGAGACATCATTATGGTGACTGTTCGCTTAAAACTTCTTTCTCTTCATTTTAAGAATACAAATTCGGTGAGGCATTTACTAAGCCTGTGGAAGATCCCTAAGAATTTTTGTATATATGGTTAACTTTTCAATGTTCATGCTACATTATGGTAATCGCTGTTTTGGAGCTTGGAATAGCCGCGTTTCCTGGAGGTTTTGGAGGATATCCAATAGTTTAGGCCTTTACTATTGTTTGTGGCATGTCACGAACACTTTAGAGAAGTTCAAGCTAGGCTTGAGGTTAATGTGGTACTTTAGCCACATTCCATTGTACTTAAACTTTCCTTTGTGATTAATACAATTTACCGGGATAACCCTTTACCCAAAAAATACCTGGCATCGTCACGCAACAGGGTAATAAGTCAATTCATCGTGGATGATTTAAAAGTTTCAAAACTTTATAAAGTTTAACGTATTACTTTGATTTATTGGTTTATGGAAATATTGTATCACTGTTTGGGCTATCATAATTCAGAGGTCATGTAGTAAACGTTTGAGGAGCTAGGACACTTTAAATCATAAATCCAGCAAACTCGTCAAAACGTATACCCAAATGAAACTTCTCACATGAAGCCCTCCCCCTAAGTTTTAACAAATACGTTATACATAAAAGGTAAAGTTTCTTCAAAGTTAGTCGAAGCTAAATTAACGTAAAATAAATAACGTAATAGTTTTAAAAGCATCGATCGATGAATAATAAACGATTAATGTGTTGGTTTAATAAATCGATTTTTTATAATATTAATATTATAATTTTTTATAATTAATATAAAATATTATTATATTTTATATTTATAAATTGCAGAAAATGGCAATATTATAAACCCTGATTTTAAAACTTTACAGTTTAGTCCTTTATATATAAAGTATATATAATTTAAACCTTTAACTTTGAAACTTGGCAAGATAGGTCCTTATAGTTATAACTTTGGAATAATGACATTTTCAGCCCTTCTAGTTATAAATTTCAAAAAGTTACGATATATACCCCTATGCATGAAAAAATTTGCAAATCAAGTCCAAAAAGCCATGCAAGCTTATTTTAGGGTTCCAAATGATATTTGCAGGTTATAGCTTATTAGAATAAGCTAAAATAATATGTTCTAATGTAACAAAAGTTTAGAAAAAGGATTTATTTGCTAGAAAATCAAAACGGGTCGTTTTTAGGGTTTTAACCAAAAACACATGGGTTTGAGGATTCAATGCTTCAAACAAGAGTTTATATATGATCTTAAGAGTATTATGAACATTCTAAAACAGAACAAAAGAGCTTATAAACATATTTTAAGCTTAACTTGAAGCTAAAAATGGGTTTTTCGGGTTCAGAACTCCTAGAATGGATTCAAGACCTTCCTTTTCCTTGATCTGGCTTGTATTATGATCTTAGTGGAACCGTTTCTACTTCTTCCTTGGCTGAGCTAGAACTCCATTTGTGTTTGTGATGAAGATTTGAGGTGTGATTTGAAAGGGTTGCTTGGATTCGGCTTATATAGGGGTGAAAACCCTTGGTGCCCAAGTTTTCTTGGAGTAGTGGCCAAGGTGTGGGTAGAGTGGTGACTAAGGGATGCTAGGTGATGAGTATGGAGAGCTAGGAGTGTAGCTTTGAATGGTGGAAGGGTGTGGAGGTGGTTCGGTTTACAAAGGGTGACAAGGAGGTGATTTTTCAACTTGGTGGCCAAGGTGGTGATGGAGGTGCTTGTAAGGTGCTTGGGTGGCTGCTTGGTGACATGGTGGTGAGGTCATAGAGGTGCTAGGATGCTAGGTTGGTTTAAAATGGGTCAAAAATGAAATAAAAGGGGTGTCGGGTTTGGTTTGGTTTCGGCTTAGGATTTAGGGTTTTAATTTGTGGATTAGGGTTAGGATTAAGGATAGTTTAGGTTTTAGGATTAAGGTTTAATGTTAGGATTAGGGTTTAGGATTAGGTTTAAGGTTTAGGATTAAGGTTTAGGGTTTTGTTTTAGGTTTAAAGTGAAATTAGGGTTTTAGGGTTTCGTTTAGGGTTTAGGGTTTTAGATTAGGGTTTTAGGATGACTTAGGGTTTAGGTTTAGGGTTTAGAAGTCATGCATTAAGTGCTTGTACCTTTTGTTAAAGTGGTAGTAAGAAACTAAAGTGATTTAGGAGGTAAAATGACATAGTTTGGTTTTCTTGCATTATTAATTTGTACATTGGGCTTTAGAAAGTTGTAACTTGATTTAGAAGGGAAAAGATATTCAAATGTTGTGCATTGTACACTTGTACACATGCTTGAAGGCTTGCACATTTATTTTATATGTATACATTACATATAATTAGGGTTTTGATATAAACGTTAACGGATAAAGTCTGTTTTGATATAACGTTGTAAATGGTACGTTAAATGGATAATGTACTTGGTAAAAATGATATTAAGATATAGACTTGACATATTAGGATGTTTACATGATATAAACATAGATATAGATGGCATTGGTAGAGGTTGCGTGAGCTCGTTTACTTTAGAGATGCAAGTTACGTTGCATAATGAGATAAAGCAAAAATTTCCCTGTAAAAAGGTGGTATATATATAATAGATGGATATTACAGTGCATCTAATTTAATAAATGGATAATTACATTGATGAAAATTATAGGTTGTTATAGTCTCCCTCCCTTAAAAGAAATCTCGTCCCGAGATTTAGTTGGATGCCGAAGTGATGTTTGAAAACAAATGTGGATACTTGGCACGAATTTGATCTTCTCGTTCCCACGTAAATTCTAGTCCTCTTTTAGAGTTCCATCTTACTTTGACTATTGGAATACGACTTTGTTTCAGTTTCTTGACTTCTTGATCCATGATCTCCACTAGTTCTTCCACAAAGTTGAGTTTGTCATCAAGTCGAAGCTCTTTCATTGGAATGACAAGGGATTCGTCAGATAAGCATTTCTTTAGATTAGAAACGTGAAAAGTACTGTGGACATTACTAAGCTCTTCAGGAAGCTCAAGTTTATATGCCACTGGGCCAATCCGTTCAAGGATTTTGAAAGGTCCAATGTACCCGGGATTTAGCTTTCCTCGTTTTCTGAATTGGATGACACCTTTACGAGGTGACACTTTTAACATAACTCGATCTCCAACTTGAAATTCTAAAGGCTTTTGTCTTACATTGGCATAACTTCTCTGCCGGTCTCTTGCAGCTTGCAAACGTTGTCGAATTTGCACTATCTTCTTAGTGGTTTCATGGATTATTTCAGGTCCTGTAAGTTGAACATCTCTAACTTCGGCCCATCAAATAAGTGATCTACATTTTCGACCATAAAGTGCCTCAAATGGTGCTGCCTTAATATTGGCATGGTAACTGTTATTGTAAGAAAATTCTACTAATGGTAAGTGTTTTTCCCATCCTTTTCCAAAATCTATAACATAGGCTCGAAGCATGTCTTTAAGTATTTGGATGGATCTTTCACTTTTGTCCATCGGTTTCAGGATGATAAGCCATACTCATGTCTAATTGAGTACCCAAAGCACTCTGTAATGATTTCCAGAATCTTGATGTGAAATGACTGTCACGATCTAAGATGATAGATATTGGCACTCCATACCGGGAGACTATTTCTTTTATGTATAACCTTGTAAGGGTTTCCATACAATCTGTCTCTCGGGTAGGGATGAAATGTGCGGATTTGGTAAGACGATCGACAATGACCCAGATTTTTTCATGTCCGTTTAAGGTTTTGGGTAGTTTTGTGATGAAATCCATTGTTATTCTCTCCCACTTCCACATAGGAATCTCTAGTTGTACCAGTAAGCTTGATGGATTCTAACATTCTGCTTTAACTCTAGAACATGTCAAACATTTTCCAACATATTCAGCGATGATTGCCTTTATGTTAGGCCACCAATAAAGTTTCATTAGATCCTGATACATCTGATCAGAACCTGAGTGAATGGAATACTTTGATTTATGGGACTCATGCATGATCAAGTCTCTCAGATTACCAAGGAGTGGTAACCAACTTCGATTCTTAATACATCGGGTTCTATCAGGATGTATTTCAAATGCTTTGTTCATTCCTCGTAAGTTTTCAGCCTTGATGTTTTCTTCTTTGAGTGCTTTAGTTTGAGCTTTGAGAATTTATGATGATAATTTTTGATGAATGGTCATAACTAATGATCTAACTCGGAGTGGTTTGATTTGTTCCTTCCGGCTTAAGGCATTTGCTATGACATTTTCCTTTCCAGGATGGTAGCGAATTTCATAATTGTAATATGCAAGTAATTCTAGCCAACGGCGTTATCTCATGTTCAACACTTTCTGATCAAAGATATGCTGAAGACTTTTATGATTAGTGAACACAATACATTTGGTGCCATACAGATAGTGTATAGTGTCTCCAAATTTTAAGAGCGAACATTACTGCTCCTAATTTAAAGATCTATGAAGTGGTATAGTTTTCTTCATTAGGCTTAAGTTGTCGGGATGCATATGCAATAACCTTCTCTCTTTGCATTAACACCGCTCCCAGACCTTGATGGGATGCATCACAGTAAACAACAAAATCATCATTTCCTTCTGGTAATGCTAAGATTGGAGCTTCACATAGCTTCTGTTTTAGCAGTTGGAAAGCCGACTCTTGGTCTTTGCCCCATATATACTTCTTGTTTTTCTGGGTTAATTCAGTCAAAGACTTTCGCATCTTCGAGAAAATCTTTGATAATCTCTGATATAACCGTGGCAAGTTCTAAGAATTGACGTTTTTCTGTGGGTGTAGTAGGACGATGTCACTTTCTTACTGCTTCCATTCTTGGAGGGGTCATCATGAAGTCCTTGACTTTCCAATTTAAGTGTCTAAGAAATTGCAACGATTTGAATCCATAAATCACACTATGGAGAACTTGGCATACAACTTCTCTTTCTTGAGTAGTTCTAGGATTTTTCTCAGATGATTTGCGTTGCTCTTCCTTGTTAACCGAGAGTAGATTGGATTTCATTTCGATGAACACTATTAAGAATTTGTCCACGTATGGTTTACACACTCGTATGGTTTACACACACGGTTCATGAGATCCATAAATACAGCAGGTACGTTAGTTTAACCAAATGGCATCACTTGAAATTCATAATGTTCGTATATTGTTCTGAAAGCAGTTTTGGGAATATCTTCATCCCTAACTCTCAGTTGATGATAACCTGATCTTAAGTCAATCTTCGAGTAAACACTCGAACCTTGAAGTTGGTCAAATAAATCATCAATCCTGGGTAATGGGTAACGATTCTTTACGGTAAGTTTATTCAACTCTCGGTAATCGATACACATCCTGAAAGATCCATCTTTCTTTTTAACAAATAAGACAGGAGCTCCCTAGGGTGAAGTACTTGGTCGTATAAAACCTCGATCTGATAACTCTTAAAGTTGGTTAGATAGTTCCTACATTTCTGAAGGAGCTAATCTATAAGGTGCTCGGGCTACAGGTGCTGCTCCTGGAATTAGATCGATTTGGAATTCTACTTGGTGAACGGGAGGAAGGCCAGGTAGATCTTCAGGAAAAACTTCTGGGAAATCTCTGACTACTGGGATATCTTCTAGTCTTTTCTTGTCTGACTTCTTTTCCATTACTTGGATTATGAAAACTTGGCAACCTCGGGATATATATCTTTCGATTTTTGTACAAGATATGAGATTTAGTTAGGTTTTACTTTGGTCACCTCGAATGATCAAAGTTTCACCTTTGATTGGGATGTGGACAACTTTCTCGTCACAGATAATTCTAGCATGATACTTGGATAACCAATCCATACCAATGACGACATCGAAACTACCGAGTTTGATTGACATAAGATCAATTTCGAACGGTTGGTTTAATAAAGTTAGGGTGCAACCCTGAATAACGGTGTTTGTGCTTACTAAGTTTCCGTCAGCCATTTCGATATTGTAAAAGGTATCTATTGTAATGGGTGGAATATTTAGCATAGATGGGCAAGAGATATGGATACGAAGCTTTTATTGGCTCCAGAATCAAATAATACTCTAGCTAGATGTTGGTTTAAAAGGAACATATCCGTGACTACGTTCGGGTCTTGGTGAGCATTCCTATCCCTCAGCATGTAGGCTCTTCCCTGGGCATTGTTGTTGGTGGTATTTCGGCATTGATTTGCATAATGCCCTTTCTCTTCACAGGCTTGACAAGTAACTGTCACTGGTAGCAGATTACTTCCAGTAGCTAGCCCTTTGTTTCTACAATTCTTGGTCAGATAGCCCACCTTGTTGCAAGTATTACACTTAACAGTGCAAGGTCTTATGTGATGCAGAGTGCATTTCTTACACAAAGGATGGTTTCCAGTATACCCATTGTTTTTAGTTAGAGTGATAGCATAAGACCTGAAGGTTACCTGTCTTCTGTTCTGTTGTGGTTGGTGATTATTATAGCGGTTGTTGGTGTTGGTGTTACGGTAGTTGTTGTTGTTGAAAGTTCTTCTGTCATCAAACTTTCATTTGTGATCACTTGATACTTGCACTGGAGTGTGCTTTGTTACCTGATCCATTAGCCTCTGGGCTATGTTAGTAGCTTCCTCTAGAGTTTGAGGTTTATAGGCGGTAACATTCCCTTCAATACTTCGAGGTGATCCCCCGATTAAAACTTCCACCATTTTCTCAAAATCTGGCACCATAGTGGGACACAAGGTTGCTAATTCCTAGGATCTTCTCACATATGCCTTGAGATCATTCCCCTTCATAGTCAGATGGTAAAATTCATCTTCCATCTTTTGGACCTCAGTTTGGGGACAATACTTCTTTATCAAAAGCTTCTTGAATTTAACCTAGGTAATCTTGTAAGCTTTTTTTTATCCCAATAGGCTGGGAAAAAGAATTCCACCAGGATAGAGCTTCTTCAGTTAAAGTACCAGTAGCAAGCTTCACCTTGCAGTCTTCGGTACAGTTGCTATGGGAAAACACTGATTCAGTTCGCTCAAACCAGGGGATAAGTCCAATAGCTCCTTCCGTACCTTTGAAGTTGATAGGTTAGCAGCTCATGAACTCTTTGTAGCTACACTTTCTTGCTACAGGAGCTTCTCTTTCTCCGGTGTTCCTATTGGTATTGTCAGTATTTGCCATTGTTGCAGCTTGTGCTTCTAGAGCTGCGGTAACACTGTCAGCAACTAGTTTCCTGATTGCAGCTTGAGTCATTCTATCAACATAAGACAACACGTAATAAGAATGATATCACAAGTCTTAAAATGCAATGCTTATTTTTGAACTTTAACCATTTTTAACAATAGTGATATTGAAATCATAGATACTTATTTGATATGGATTCTAATAAGCATCTGATTTATTAGAAGTCACAGTATGATTCATAATGATGAAGATGGAGATGTAATATAGAACACAGGATGAATATAAAATGGGATCACCATTGTATTATATCATGAACGACTTGCCTTTGTACTGTACATAGTCAAAATTTGACAAGTGTTGTTATTTATACCACACATCTTATGGCTAGGTTCTATCAAAAGCTATAACTAGTATCTAATCTAGTAGTCCGATGGTCCTTCCTGGCTGTTCTTGTGTTCATAGATTGCATTCAGAAGACTTTCCTTATCTGCTTGGTGACGAGCCTGGATATCTTCGATGATTTGTTCTAGATTAGCAATCCTGAAGTAAGCCAGAGCAATCTTGCCATTATTTCCCATTTGCTTTCTTTGAAGTTTAGCAATTTGAGTATGAGACTCTCAGAGTTTAGCTTCTAGATTGTCAAAATCTTGTTATATGATCACCTAACCTTTTCTAAGACCTTCTATCTTGTCTTCTATGTGCTCAATGCGATCGAGAGAGAGTTTATCTAGGTGATTCAAAATTTCCTCAATTTGCTCCTCGTGACGTTCCAGACTTGTCTTATGAGAGCTTTCTCCTATCTCAAATGCTTGAGGTAGGGCAGAAGTAGAGGAGGATGATCGGTCATGACCTTGTTTCTTAAGTGGCAATAATTCCTCAAGAAGAAAGAATTCTTGAGGATTAATCATTGAAGATAGCATTGAAGATGGAGGCACAATAGTTAGCGGTGGAATAGGTAATTCTTTAGCATAGTATGCATGCATGACCTTCATATAGGGGTCATCATGAAAAAGTGAAAGAGTTGGTGAAGCTATTAGAACTAAACCAAATGAGTTATTTGAAGAGCTAGAATAAGTTTTTCTTGGTGAAGCTAGGACATAGTCCGGGGAAGCCGGGATATAGTCAGGAAAGTTGGAGGAAAAAGCATCCTCAATATTGGAAGTAGGGTGGCTGGGAGAAGACATCACTCTGTTACCAACCCAGTGGTAAATAACATAAGTTATTTATATAATAGTATAATAGTTATGTATTTTACATACTATTCGGGAGATGTAGTGGCATGGAGGACTTTCTTGGATAGAAAAAGAAAAGTAGTTATAGTTAAGGTTTCAACCTTGTTCTCTATAACCGTGGCTCTTAATACCAATCTATAACACCCCCATTTTTGACATATAGCAGCGGAAGCTAATCTGGGGTATTATTTCATAGTACAACAATCATAATCATAGAAAACGACTCAAAAGAGACGTTTTTAAAAGATAAGTTATCATTCATTATTTTATCAGAGTTTTTACAAACAGAGGTCCCAAAATCTACATGAAAACATAAAGTTTGAATGATAACAGTTTAGCCATCTTCAAGTCCGTGCCACTCCGTGCCATAAGATGTTCAGTTACCTGAGATAAACATGCTAAAAAGTCAACACAAAGGTTGAGTGAAATTCATAGGTTAAAGTAGTTTGAATACAAGTTCAATAGTGGGTTACGTTGTTATACACCCATAGTTTGTAATAATTGCAACACATACAATTATCATGAAAAATAGTATTATTGCCCTAAGCTCATGACACCGAAGCCTTAGGTTAATCAATAACCACAAATAATTGCCCCAACGGGTGTCTTTGCCAAACACCCGCAAAGTTATTCAAATGTGTGCTATTGGTTACCGACAGTATAGGTACACCAACGGGGAGTCCAGTCCCAAATAGATCTATTCACAGCATTCGCGCTTACCCCGACGAGTAATTAACGGTTCATGATAGTGGGGACTTAATGGCAAAAGTAGGGACTTAGGCAATAATGTATCAGGATAGCATACAGAAAAATACTTGCATTCATGGTTTATAGCATGTATCCCCCTCGCGGGTTTATGAAACATTTAAAAGATTGAATGCGAGGCTATGAACTCACCTTAACAGTACAGGGAAATCTGATTGATGGCAAAAGTATATGAAATGAAAGTAACGGCTTCGTCACACAACCTGGGTAATATGTCAAGTCTTAGTTTGATTGGATATGTTTTATGTCATAATGAAATATCATTTTGATTGGATTTATTATGGAAATATCGTATCACTGTTCGGGCCATCATAATTCAGAGGTCATGTAGTAAACGTTTGAGGAGCCAGGACACTTTAAATCGTAAATCCAGCAAACTCGTCAAAACGTATACCCAAATGAAACCCCTTACATGAAGCTCCCTAGTAATGTGATACATTATAGTTTTAAGTTTCTTCAAAAGCTAGAATAATTTATATATATTCAAAAGCTAGTCGTTGATAAGTTACGTTAATTTTATAATGTAATGGTTTTATAATGCGTCGATCGATGATTAATAACGATTAATGTGTCGGGTTTTAATAAAATCGGGTATTATAATATTAATATATATTCTTATAATTTATATGAAAATATTATATTTTATATTTTTAAGTTTGTAAAAATGGCAATATATACCCTTGAATTATAAACTTTTACAAGTTTAGTCCTTTATATATAAAGTATATAAAATTTAAACCTTTAACTTTGAAACTTAGCAAGATAGGTCCTTATAGTTATAACTTTGGAATAATGACATTTTCAGCCCCTCTAGTTATAAATTTCAAAAAGTTACGATATATACCCCTTGCATGGAAATAATTTACAAATCAAGTCCAAAAAGCCATGCAAGCTTATTTTAGGATTCCAAATGATATATGCAGGTTATAGCTTACTAGAATAAGCTAAAATAAGATTTTCTAACATAACAAAAGTTTAGAAAAAGGATTCGTTAGCTAGAAAATCAAAACGGGTCATTTTTAGGGTTTTAACGAAAAACACATAGGTTTGAGAATTCAAGGCTTCAAACAAGAGTTTATATATGATCTTAAGAGTATTAAGAACATTCTAAAATAGATTATGAGCTTATTGAACAATATTTTAAGCTTACTTGAGCTAAAGTGGGTCGAATAAGAGGGTTCGTACGCCTAGAAACTACTTCAAAGCTTCTTTCTCTTGATTTCTTAGCTTTTATTCTGATCTTAGGGTTTCTCTTGATCTTCTACTACTGCTAGGGAATGGCTAGAACTCTATTTAAGTGTGTGTGTTTGAGTTTGAGTTTGAAGGATGAAATGAAAGGGTGTGTATGTTTCAGCTTATATAGGGCTCATATGAGCTTGGTGCCCAAGTTTTGATGTTTGGTTAGTGTCAAGGCTAGTGGAGATGACTAAGGGATGCTAGATGGTGAGTCTTGAGAGCTAGGAAACTAGATATGAAAGATGTAAGGGTGTGGAGGTGGTTTCGGCTAGAAGAAGATGACAAGGAGGTGATGAGAAGTCTTGGTGGCCAAGGTGGTGATAAAGGTGCTTGTAAGGTGCTTGGGTGGCTGCTTGGTGACATGGTGGTGAGGTCATAGAGGTGCTAGGATGCTAGGTTGGTTTAAAATGAGTCAAAAATGAAATAAAAGGGGTGTCGGGTTTGGTTTGGTTTCAGCTTAGGATTTAGGGTTTTGATTTTGAGTTAGGGTTAGGATTAAGGATAGATTAGGGTTTAGGATTAAGGTTAGTGTTAGGATTAGGATTTAGGATTAAGTTTTAGGGTTTAGGATTAAGGTTTAGGGCTTAGTTTTAGGTTTAAGATGAAATTAGGGTTTTAGGGTTTCGTTTAGGGTTTAGGGTTTTAGATTAGGGTTTTAGGACGAATTAGGGTTTAGGTTTAGGGTTTAGAAGTCATGCATTAAGTGTTTGTACCTTGTACTAAAGTGGTAGTAAGAAACTAAAGTGATTTAGGAGGTAAAATAACCTATTTATACTTTCTTGCATTATTGACTTGTACATTGGGCTTTAGAAAGTTGTAACTTGATTTAGGATGGAAAAAATGTTCAAATGTTGTGCATTGTACACTTGTACACATGCTTGAAGGCTTGCACATTCATTATATATATATACATTACATATAATTAGGGTTTTGATATAAACGTTAATGGATAAAGTTCGTTTTGATATAATGTTGTAAATGGTACGTTAAATGGATAATGTACTTGGTAAAAATGATATTAAGATATAGACTTGACATATTAGGATGTTTACATTATATAAACATAGATATAGATGGCATTGGTAGAGGTTGCGTGAGCTCGTTTACTTTAGAGATGCAAGTTACGTTGCATAATGAGATAAAGCGTAATTGTTTTAGCCAAGGTAAACTAACCGAGTTAACGAATGATACCAAAAATTGAACGATTACAAAAGTATAAGAAATTACACGTTGTCTTCTATGGATTAGAATGTGTTGCAAGACCTCTTCTGCTCTTTTTCTCCTCTGAAAATCAACTTTTGTGGTTTAGGTATCGAGAATATGATTTAGCACACTTAAAACTCGTTTTTGAGTTTTGTATTTATAGTCGTCTAGAGTCGGTTTGATACGGCGTATCCAAGGATTAGATACGGCGTATTGGAGTTTCTTGGAGTAGGGACCACGTTTGATATCTTCCAGAATATTCACATGCTATATATTTAATACGGCGTATTGGTCTTCTCTGGATACGACGTATTGAGCTTGTTTCCTTTGTGGTCTTTGGTGAGTGCAGGCACGGATACGCCGTATCTTCCTAGATGGATACGACGTATTGGGTGTCTAAATAGTAAACTTCAAAATATCTTCATTTAAGCTCCAGAATTCGCGCCTTTTGCTAATATTCACCAACTACTCCGTAATTACTGCAATTCTCAAATATAAACGATTAAGTAATAATTTTTTCAATACTTATACAAAATGGGTTAATTACATGGGATAAATGATGCTATAAAATAGACTTCATTTGAGGTCATCAAATATCCCCCCACTTGAATCATACTTGTCCTCAAGTAGCCTTTAGAAGTTTATAAAAATGTATCCCTAAGGATATTTTCGTTAAAGCATTTATTTGATCTATTACAAGTACACAACCAAACACCTCACGAAATAAAAAGATGAAAACACTAAAATCACTCAACTAATCTATGTGGTAACATGTAACTAATTCGCTTAAGTGCTCGGTCGTGACGAGTATTCTATCATAAGCTTGGCAAGATTACACATCTCCACCGCTAAAGCAAAGGAGTAACAAGTTTATAAAGGTAAATATGGGTTTATATGATAAGGCTTAGGGTTGACTACTCTAACTAATCTTTATCGATACCAATATCCTAGGAGGGCGACAAAGACCACACATACACACTTGTAACGACGGGATAGACACATGTGACTGCTCACTCCCACCTTGAACAAGCTAAAGAGTTGGAATAGTAGAGTAATATAGGGTATGGATCTTCTAGCTTTCACCAATAGTAATAAACCAACAAGGCAGCTGAGACATGCATACATGGCCGAAACGATGGAATAGACATGCACGCTCAATCATATCCTCATTCGCGTAAAACCCATGGTTAATGATTAGGAAAGGGAATTAAATTGTTGTTAAATAAAAATTACGAAACAAATAGATTAAGTCTAAAATACAAGTTGCTAGACACTTTTTCCTGACCGTAACCATGATAAAGACATAACTATTTACAACATCTTGATCATAGATCAAAAACAACAACCTAAGTTGGCGTTCCCGTAATGGTCAACTTCCCAATCATCCCATACTTTACATACTCTACAAGGCAAGTGGCGATATCTACCAATTTATACAATACTCTACATCGTCGATTTGTATCAATGAATAATCGATCCTTTGTGTAATTCCTTTGGCAGTTGCAAAATGATTATCTTCAAACTTTCCTTCTCTTTTTTGTTGTGATATTTCTAATTTTTTTGATTTTTTTTTGCTAACACTATACCACGAAACTCGGTGTAGTTTCACCATCTTCACGATCATAATAATTCTGGATAATTCCTTCGATAATTCTTCTTTCTTTGGACGTATCAATAATTGCGATGGTAGTAAAAATACATGAGTTTTGACTATAATATACATTCTCATTTGCAATGTGAAAATTTCTTCCAACCGTACCAAAATTAACACAAGACTCGGGAAATACAAACTTTACACTTTAAGCAACTAGCAACTGTAAAACAAACTTAATCTAACATGGTAGGTTAAGGTGTAAAGGTGTAACGAAACAAATAATTTGTGTAGTTCCTAAAGGATTGGCTCTACAGGCTGTTCCAGGGGTATCTTACTCTTAAAATGAGAGTAAACAAAGGGTTTATACAGGGGTTAACTAACCAGTGTAGTTAGTTAATAAGCAACATGTAAAGGCGTTTTGGGTATAATCCTAAAATTTACCAATTTAAACAAGTTACTCTATCTAAATCCATAGTACTCATTATTGCGGTCTCGAATAAATATACCAAGCCAAGTTCTAAAATCTACAACATCACCGGCACACTCATATTTTTGTGGAATTTGGGTAAACATTTGGAAACGGATAGGTTAAATCCTCATAATATCTAACAAGGTTTCTTGTATGCGGGTTATGTATTAAGTAATTTCACAAAAGTATGCTTGAAAATTTTTTAAATTTGAGCATAATTTAAGCATTTTAGTCATTTTAGTGTGAAAATTAGGACAAGTAAACATTCTAAATCTATCCCCTCACTTGAATTATACAACATCCTCGTTGTATAGATAAAACATTAAATACAGGAATTAAAAAGAATTAGAATGAGAAACTCCCCTGATATTTGCTCGGTAGATTCTACATGTTGAGTTTAATTGAGAAAGATTATGTGTTGAACAACCACCTTGAAGTTTCAAGACTCCAACACTTTAAGATCTCCAGATTTGTAAATTCTCCACCAATATTCGTTGATAATTCTTTCACGAGGTCCTGTATAAAACATAAGAAAAACATGTGTATTCCTATCTTGGTATCTACGGTTAATATAAACTAAACTAAACAAACTGTACAAGAGATCGATACACCGTATCCATAAACTGGAATACGCCGTATTGAGAAACCTGTAAAAAGTATCTAAATACGGGTCAGTCTGTTGAATACGTCGTATCATGTTCATGAATATGCCGTATTGACAAAACTGACAATAATGTTTTTAAAGTGCATAAAAAGTAAAGACTGATAACGTCCAGACAATCCATACGCCGTATGGTATGGAGCGGATACGCCGTATTGATGTCTGGGAAGACAGACTCGATAAAATTAAATAACATTTTGGGTTGTCTCCGGGGAAGCACTTTTGTTTACAGTGAAGTCTTTAAGTTAGACTTTTCTTCAGCTTCTCTTTACGTTGTATCTTCTTCGAATTC
>BQNB010013385.1:21326-77285 GCA_026074375.1 Tanacetum coccineum | reverse complement strand
ATTTTGGGACCTGCCTTTGTAAAACTCTGATTTTAAATGAATGATAACGTATCTTTTAAAAACATCTCTTTTAAGTCGTCTTCTATGATTGTGTTTGTGATTCATGAAGTAATACCCTAGATTAGCTTCCGCTACTATATGTCAAAAATGGGGGTGTTGCATTCTCAAATAGAGTGAATAAGATATGTAGAGGCTAAGGATTGAGCAATACTTTCGAGTATAAGACTATGCTCTATGGGATGTCATAGAGAATGGAAACTCATTCAAACTAGTAGCTTAAACAACATAAAAATGCTAATGGTACCTCAACTTCACTAATACCAGGTCTTGTCACTACTGAAGAAAAGGTTTAAAAGAAGAATGACGTGAAAGCAAGAAGTATGTTACTGATGGCACTTCCTAATGAACATCTAATGATATTTAATTAGTACAAAGTTTCTAAGACTTTATTTGCTGCTATACAAACAAGATTTGGTGGTAATGAAGCCACAAAGAAGACTCAGAAGACTCTTCTTAAGCAAATGTATAAGAACTTTAGTGCTCTAAGCACAGAATCTCTTGACTCTATTTTTAACAGGCATCAGAAGATTATAAGTCAGGCTATCTTGGATGAAAATATTTCACAAGAAGATCTCAATTTGAAATTTTTGAGAAGTATGCCTTCTGAGTGGAATACTCATGTTGTGGTCTGGAGGAATAAACCTAATCTAGAGACAATGAGCTTTGATGATCTCTACAACAATTTCAAGATTGTTGAACAAGAGGTTAAAGGAACTACAAGCTCAAGCTCAAGCTCATGTTCTTAGAATATGGCTTTTGTGTCATCCCCTAGTAGTACTAATGAAGTTAATATTACTTATGGAGTTAGTACTGCTAATACTCAAGTTAGCCCTGCTAGCACTCAAGTTAGCACTGCTAGTACTCAAGTTAGTACTGCTAACTTAAGTGATGACACTGTTTATGCATTTTTGGCCAGCCAACCAAACGGGTCTCAACTTGTATATGAGGACCTTGAACAAATCCATGAAGATGACATAGAAGAAATGGATTTGAAGTGGCAGTTAGCGTTGCTGAGCATGAGGACAAGAAGATTTTTCCAGAAAACTGGTAGAAAGATCACTATCAATGGGAGTGACACAGCTGGATATGACAAGTCCAAGGTGGAGTGTTTCAACTGCCACAAGATGAGACACTTTGCAATGGAATGCAGAGGACATAGGAACCAAGATAGCAGGAACAGGAATCAAGACGGCTCTAGAAGGACTGTAAATGTGGAAGAAACATCTTCCAAAGCCATGGTGGCTATTGATGGAGCTGGTTTTGATTGGAGCTATATGATAAATGATGAAGTCCCTACAAACATGGCTCTTATAGCTTTTTCAGACTCTAAGGTACATAATGACAAAACTTGTTCAAAGACCTGTCTAAAAAGATTTGAAACTCTTAAAACTCAACTTGATGATTTAAGAATAGAGTTTAACAAATCTGTGTTCAATTTAGCTAGTTATAAAAGAGGGTTAGCATTTGTAGAAGAGCAACTTGTCTTTTACAAAAAGAATGAGGTTATTTTTTATGAGCAACTTGCTGTTCTTAAAAGAGATATCTCATATAAAGACTCGGAAATTAGCATGCTTAAAAGTTAGTTAGAAAAGCTTAAGCAAGAAAAAGAAAGCAATCTACTTAAAATTGAAAATTTTGATAATGCTTCTAAGAGTCTAGAAAAATTAATAGGGAGTCAGATAACTGATAAAAGTATAAAGGGTGTGGGATTTGTAAGCTATAATGTTGTTCCATCCCCCCCCCCCCTATAGGGTTATTTTCACCCCTAAAGTTTGATTTGTCCAACTCTAGTCTAGAGGAGTTCCAACAACCGGAGTTTAAAGGTTATGGACCTAAGACTAGTAAGAGTGTTAGTGAAGATATTTCTAATGAGGTTAGGGAATCTCCTGATGCCCTATTGGTTAAGGAGTTGGTGTCTAATGATAAGTTAGAAAAGAAAACTGTTTTTCCTACTGTTGTTAAGATAGAATTTGTTAGACCTAAACAACAAGAAAAACCAGTTAGGAAACCAGTTAAGTATGCTGAAATGTACAGGTCACAAAGTCCTAAGGGAAATCAAAGAAACTGGAATAATCAGAAGTCCCAACAACTAGAAAGTGACTTTGTGATGTATAATAAAGCTTGGTTTATATGCGGAAGTTTTGACCATGTGTAGGCTAACTGCAATTACCATCAAAGGGAAAGGGTGGTATCTGGGAATAATTATACAAGGATGAATTACAATTATTCTGCTAAAAAGGCCCACCATAGTGCTCACAGGAACATGGTTCCAAGAACAGTTTTAATGAAAACTGGCCTAAGATCACTTAATAATGCTAGGACTGTTAATACTGCTCATCCCAAAACTACAGTTTATAGTGCTAGACCAATGTCACATTTTTCTAAATCAGCTCAATCAACTGTAAAGAGGCCCTATTAAATAAGAACAACATTAACTAACAAAAGTTTTAGCCAAAAAGTTAATACTGCTAAGGAAAAATTTTATACTGCTAGGCCAAAAGCAGTTAATACTGCTAGGCCAAATTCAGTAGTAGGTTAATGCTGTTAAGGCCTCAGCATGTTGGGTTTGGAGACCTACCAAACTTAATAGTGCATCAATTACTTTGAAGAGACATAATTATGTTGATGCACAAGGCAGATCTAAGTCAGTGATGGCTTGGGTTCCCAAAGGAAACTAATTTCCTTATTTTTATGTGCAGGGTCATCCACAAAAAGAAGATCAAGGCTATGTTGACAGTGGATGCTCAAGTCACATGACAGGGAACATGTCATATCTCTTAGACTTCAAAGAATTTGATGGAGGATATGTTACCTTTGGGGGAGGAGCCAAAGGAGGGAAAATTATTGGTAAAGGAACTCTTAAAACTGGTAAGCTTGATTTTGAGGATGTGTACTTTGTCAAGGAGTTACAGTTGAACCATTTTAGTGTTTCATAGATGTGTGACAAAAAGAACAGTGTTCTTTTTACTGACACATGATGTTTTGTTCTGTCTCCTGACTTTAAGTTAGCTGATGAAAGTCAGGTTTTACTTAAAGTTCATAGAAAGAACAATATATACAGTGTTGATATGAAGAATTTTGTTCCTAAAGAGAGTTTAACTTATCTTGTTGCAAAGGCCACACTTGATGAATCAATGCTATGGCATAGGAGGCTAGGTCATGTAAAATTTTAAACCATTAATAAACTTGTTAAGGAAAATCTTGTGAGAGGTTTACCTATAAAACATTTTGAAAATGACCAAATTTGTGTTGCTTGCCTTAAGGGAAAACAACACAAAGCCTCTTGTAAGTCCAAGATTCAGAACTCTATTACTCAGCCTTTATTCATGTTGCATATGGACTTGTTTGGTCTAACTTTTGTGAGCAGCTTATTGAATAAGAAATATTATCTTGTTGTCACTGATGATTATAGTAGATTTACTTGGGTTTTCTTTTTAGCATCTAAGGATGAGACTAGTGGCATTCTTAAGAGCTTTATAACTGAGATAGAAAATCTAGTTGATAAGAAAGTAAAGATTATCATATGTGACAATGGAACAGAGTTCAAGAATAGAGTTATGGGTGAGTTTTGTAAACAGAAAGGCATTAAGAGGGAATTTAGTGTAGCTAGAACTCCTCAGCAAAATGGTGATGCTGAAAGGAGAAATAGGACAATAATTGAGGCTGCTAGAACTATGTTAGCTGACTCTAAGTTACCTACTATATTTTGGGCTAAAGCAGTTAATACTGCTTGCTATGTGCAGAATAGGGTATTAGTAGTTAAGACTCATAACAGACCCCTTATGTACTGTTTAGAGGTAGAACACCTGCTCTAAGCTTCATGAGACCATTTAGGTGTCATGTTACCATTCTTAATACCTTATATTATTTAGGCAAGTTTGATGGAAAGTCAGATGAAGGATTTTTTGTTGGATACTTAATGAATAGTAAGGCTTTTAGGGTATACAACATTAGAACTAGGAAAGTAGAAGAAAACTTACATATTAGGTTCTTGGAGGATAAGCCTATTATTGCAGGTGATGGACCAAAGTGGCTGTTTAATATTGATGTTCTAACAAAATTAATGAATTATGTGCCAGTTGTTCCAGGTACAAACTCTAATGATTTTGCAGGTACAGAACAAAGTATTGGTGCAGGTCATTCAAGCAAGGAGACATGATCTAGCCAAGACTACATTTTGATGCTACTATGGAAAGATGGTTCACTATTTGATTCTTCTTCAAAGAATGCTAGTAATGATAAACCACAACCTTCTATTGATGCTAGAAAGAAGGATGATGAAGGTGTAAACAAGGAAAGTGGAATTCATGATCAAGAGAGACCTAAAAATAGTACTCAAGATGTTAATGTTGCTAGGCCAAGTATTAATGGTTTTTCGGTTTTTTCGGTTTCAAACCGTTTAAATTTGGTTTTTGCTAATTTATATTAATAAACTTGTTTTACGTAGAAAATTGGTTATTTTTTATTTTTTTTTGTCAATATGAGCCTAATAATGTTTACACAAATTTTTACAATTATACACATATAAATGAGAGACACACACATGCATGTGAAAATACACATAGTATGATCATTGTCATTGTAACGACATATTGTCAAGTAAACACACGTACACGACAAACATATATATAAACATTAAGATAATATATATTATAATAATTTCATCCATAAAATAAATATAAATTTAAAATTTTTAGTTATCATTTATTTATTTATATTATATTAATTATATATTATTATAAAACTGGTTTGGTTCGGTTCGGTTCGGTTTTTACGGTTCGGTTTTTGAACAAAAACCGAAACCGAACCGAAATTTTTCGGTTTTTGAAAAACTAAAAACCGAACCATCGGTTTTTAGTTTCGGTCGATTTTTTTCGGTTCGGTTTTTTCGGTTTTTCGGTTTGTTTTGGTTTTTTGGTTTCTTCTGCTCACCCCTAGTGTTGATGATCAAGAGAGACCTGAAAATAGTACTCAAAATGTTAATACTGCTGGGCCAAGTATTAATACTGCCAGTACAAATGTTAATACTGGTAATGCTACACTTGAAGACACACATGCTGATTCCTTTGGTAATGAAACAGAAGTGGATATGAGGAACATATCTACCACTTATTTAGTTCCTACTACTCCAAATACAAGAATTTACAAAGATCATTGATCGAAGTCAATAGTATATATATAATAATAGGTGAATCGGCAATTAAGCAAGCTCACAAATAAAATATAATTCCGGAAGTATCGACTTCAAAGGTGGCCCCTTCTTAGTCGTTTCCCGGGTCGTTCTTGTTGCTGACGAGGCGTAATTTGAACTTCTTGTTGACGATTGAGATCGGGATTTTGAATAGTTCAATATTTTTTATTTGGTTTCTATTTCTACAAACAAAATATAAAAGCATAAAAAAACAATTTAACAATTAAGGCAATTACGACTCTAAATTAAAATAAAATAATAAAAAACGTTTTTTAAAACCGGGAATTAAAGAAAATGCGATAAATTTAAGCAACTAAATCAAAATTTACCTTAATAATAATAGCAAAAATAAACATGGTAATTACAACTATCATGATAAAAATAGATAGGCTAAGAGAATAGAGATACAAAATATGATGAAGAATACAAAAATGACTAGATGAGACCCGCTCCATAAAGTTTAAACCCATTGATTTGCATTTTTAAATTTATAAAACAAACTAATTGCTTCTAAGTTGCTTTTAATAAAGCACTATGTTACTATGCCCAAATCAAGGTTTAAAAAATAAAATAATGTAATTTACGAAAGAGAGTTAACTTAAATTAAAGAAATGGAATAAAATAAAACAGAATGAAACTTCAACCGATCATTTAAACCACTGATTCAAAAAGAACATAAGCAAAGATAACCAAATACGTTCGTCATTAGCGAGGTTAAACCAAAAAAGTTTCTAGAAAACTACTTGCAAACATGATTTGTAAATCGTTTGAAACTGCATATATCTAAACCACTTATGCCACCACTCCTAATTATATATTATATATATACTATATTAGGGTTAAAACGACGTAGTTTTGACCTTTGCTACAGTACCCATTTTTTTGGGCTCCTCATTTTTGGCCCAATCTATTTGGTTTTTTTTCCTTGGCCCAGCCCGTTTGGTTTTTTTTTCCTTTTAACGTATGCAACATAAAAAAAACTAATCGGCTCAAAATAAGGAAAAAATTACAAAAGTACTTATTTATTTAAATAAAAAAATACCCGCGACATGAGGCCCAACACATACGCCCACATAAAAAAAACTATTAAACATTTTTTTTTCTTTAAATTAGGTAACATAAAAAAAATTGCTCGGCACAAAATAAGAATTTTTTTAGGAATTTTTACAAAGTACCTGATTTTTTCAATAATAAAATAACGCCATCATGAGGCCCCATAACATTACGGCCCATATAAAAAAAAACTGTTAAACATGAGACCGAAAAAATAAACGCGCAAACTATTAAACATTTTTTTTTTCTTTTAATTATATACATATACTATATTTGGTTTAAAACTACGTCGTTTTGACCATGTTTGCTACAGTAGCTACAGTAACCGGCCCATTTGACTTTTTTTTTAAGTAGGCAACTTAAAAAAAAAAAAATTTGCTCGGCACAAAATAGAAATTTTTTATACTAAATTACTGATTTATTCAGATCAAAAATTATTCGCGCCATGAGGCCCAACACATAAGCTCATATAAAAAAAAACTATTAAACATGAGACCGAAAAAATAAACCCGCTAAAAAAATTGCTCAGCACAAAATAGGAAAAAAAAATAGATTTATTCAGATAAAAAAAATACCCACGGCATTACGCCGCCCAACACATAAAGCCATATAAAAACTATTAAACATCAGACCGAGAAAATAAACCACGCAAATAGATTTATTCAGGATAAAAAAATACCCCGACATGACGCTCAACACATAAGCCATATTAAAAAAACTATTAACAGTGACCGGAAAATAAAGGCCGCACAAAAAAAAAAATTAACGCCCCGCATCAACGCGCGGGCAATCATGCTTAAAAAAACACCTACATCTATAATAAAAAAAACACCGCCCCGCAGCAACGCGCAGGGAACTATGCTTGTTAAATCAAAAAATGGGAAAATGACAAAACTCTAAATTGCCGCTCTATTATCCTATAACTATCCTACTGTTCGAAATTGAAAGACATAAATGAATTTTTGGAAAGATGATATCAACTGCGTGTGTTACTTTCTACCTATCTATTATAAAAAAAATAAAAGAAACAAAAAATGAAGATAAGATGCAGTATAGATGAATTCAAACTAAATAGGAACCTGCGTTTCATAATCAAGTAGAGTAACAAATCCGTACCTTGAAACAAAATCAAACCGTTCGAATCAACAACGAACAAACATCAAAACCGCGAATCATTAACAATTTCTAGAACCATCAACAACTAACCCGGACATCATCGAAACTATCTTCGATACAAATAAAAAGGAATCCAAATCTTGGGGAAGAATATTGCTTACATAAAAGTAAATTACAGGAAAAGTAGAATAAGAAAAAGCTTTACAAAACTGTAAATAATTTAAAACAGAGCTACACTACTCCTAAAACTAGATACATCTTCTGTGTGAAATCGTCTCCCTTTTTATAAGGAAATGTGTGAGCTTCTTGTGAGGTAAGACGGACTAGGCATTGAATGCTTTCCAAAATTGTTTATGAAAATGGCCAATCACCATTAAAACAACCATTATTGCTTTGACATTTCTCATTTAATTTAATTCTGCACATTAATTGCTTTGACCTTGACCATTCAATGCGTCATTTTTATATTTTCAAATGAAGATAAAGCGGGTAACGGGCGTTAGTGTAGGGACTAACGATGTCATGGCTTGAGGACTAACGATGTGATATGTTTCTGGTGTGTAAGACTTACGGTCGTAAGTTTTTATTTGGGTTTCTTTTTGGGCCGATTCTTTTTATTTTTATTTGGCCGGTTTGCACAAATTTTAATGGGCTTCGCTTTTCTTTATATATCGTTCTCGGTTTTGTCCTGATTTTGCATTGTTTTTGTCTTTTTGAGTTTAAAAGCATTATAAAAGGCAGATTTATATAAGAAGCAAACTCAATGACTAATAAGCTTAACATAAACATAAAAAGCATTTATAAAGGTAAACTAAGCAACATTCAGCAGAAAGAAACAAGTAATAAGCAGTAAATAAGCAGAACGTGAAAATAAGCTAAAAAGTAAAATTAAGAACTTACTTGGTATTTGAATGATCCTTACGGTACAATGCTTGAAAAGTAAATTGCCAATATTTAAAAGACAAAAAACATTAAATAAGCTGTAAATAAGCCATAAGCTATCCTAAAAACTACATACTTTTTTGTGTGAATTCCATCTCCTGTTTATAGGGGAATGGTGTGAGTTGAAACTGCAAGTCTTCAATCCTTTAATATCATTCCATATTTGTTTATGGAAAGCTTCTAATGATGGCCAAATCATCATTAAAACCGTCTAAAATTGCTTATAGAAAGCAACGATCACAGCCAATCAACTTAAAACTGCCCATTTATTGCTTTGACATTTCCCATTTAATTTGATTTTGCACGTTAATTGCTTTGACATTGACCATTCAATGCACTATTTTTTGCTCATATTTTATTATACTTTCAAATAAAGATGAAGCGGGTAACGGGCGTTAGTGTAGGGACTAACGATGTCATGGCTTGAGGACTAACGATGTGATATGTTTCTCGTGTGGAGACTAACAGTCGTTAAGTCCTTTATTTGGGCTTCTTTCTTGGGCCGATTCTTTTTATTATTATTTGGGCTGGTTTGCAAAATGTCCTCGGCTCTGGCTTTTCTTTTCAATCTCATGCTCGGTTTTGTCTGATTTTTGCCTTGTTTTTGTCTTTTTGTTGATATCCGATACCTGCACAATACACAACACAAAACAAGCATATAATTGGCATTTTATGTCCGTTTTTGGTTAATTAAGCTCGTTTTATTTAGAAAAAGGTATGTGTATTTAATCACATACCAAATCCCCTCATACTAAAATATTGTTGTGTCCTCATGCAATGAAATAAATCCATGTTTAGAAAACCAAAATTTTCAACCCCCTTAAATTAAATACCTTGAAAAGTAGCAAAGTGTAAAATAAAAAGGGATTAAAAATTACTAATTTTTAAACACTCCCCGTTTTTACCATTTTCTTTCTTGCACACATATTTTTCTTATTTCTCATTATGTACAATCATGCTTGACTTTCATTATTGATCATAACATTTAGGATCACTGAATAAGAAACACCTCAATCCTAGGTGCCCTAGAAAGATAAATTCATCGTCCTTGATTTTTCACTTATTCCCAAACTAAGCTTAAAAATGAAATCATTGTTAATTACAAGTTGGGATGCTAACGCTACTCATATTTGCAATTTGTGTAAAACTTCTCCTCCCGACAGATATTATATCTTTAGGTGTGTGTGCTCAGTTTGAATTTTGACCATCCAACCCACGTTTTTAGATAGTTATAACATTTCCAAGTTTCTCGTTCCACTTTTAGTTATAGGAATTCAAAGGTGAGATTGTCCCATGTAGCAACATTTCTTCTCGGCACATCCCAACCTCGTCGGCTAAGTGATCGGGCTTTTGGCACCCCTTAGAGAATACTTTGTCGAGACTCTCCAACTTTTGAACCCTTTACTAAAAACTTTCTGTAAAACTTAATAAGTTTATAACTCAAAGCAAGCTAATTCCTCCAAAATTAAGACATTGTAGGTAAGTTAATTCCTTTAGAGTGACTTTCTTCTCAGAACCTCCCGACCTCATCGGTCAAGTGCCCAGGATTTTGACACCTCCCAGAGAATACTGATCAGAATTAACAAACGTTCGGTTTCAAAGTTTTGTAGGGATTAACAAGTTTAAGCTCAAAAGAATGTTTAGATTTTAGAAAAAGACATAAAAAAGAGGTGGAAAGTGGGTTTTTTTATTTTTGATGAAAAAATGAGTTGGTTTGTATGATTGGTTCATTGGGTCTATGACAATATCTGGGTCTTATATTTGAACTTTCTGGCATATTACAACATGCTTGACTTTAAATATTAATCAAAACACTTTTAGGATCACTGATAAGAAAACTAATCCTAAGGTTCCCTAGAAGGATAAATTCATCTTCCTTGATTTTTCACTTATTCCCAAAACAGCTTAAAAACAAAATCATTTGTTAATTACAAGTTAGATTGCTACGCTACTCATATTGCAATTTGTGTATAAACTTTCTCCTTCTCGACAGATATAATATATTAGTTGTGTGTGCCTAAGTTGAATTTGACCATTCCAACACCCAAACCAAAAAAAAATAAAAAAAACAAAAAAAAAACTAAAAAAACATCGTTTTTAGATAGTTATAACATTTCCAAGTTTCACATTACACTTTAGTTATATTGAATTTTAAATGGAGATTGTCCCATGTAGCAACATTTCTTCTCGGCACACCCAACCTAGTTCGGCCTAACCAGTGACGGGCTTTGACACCCTCAGAGAATAATTTGTCGAGACTCTCCGACTTTTGAACCCTTTACTAAATATTTTCCGTATAACTTAGTAAAGTTTTAACTCAAAGCAGCTATTTCTCCAAAATCAAGAATTGATAGGTAGTTAATTCTTTAGAGTGACTTTCTTCTCGAAACCTCAGGACCTCATCGGCCAAGTGCCAGGCTTTTGGACACCTCACAGGAGAGATATGATAGAATTAACAACGTCGGTTTAAAAAGTTTTGTAGGAATTAACAAGTTTAAGTTCAAAAGAAAAGTTTAAATTTTAGGAAAGACATTTCCCTTATTTATTAAAAGTGAAACTGTCTTGTCATCTATTATTCATTTGATACAATATCTAGGGGGACAGGGGGTACAAGAATAAATATACATATAGACATTGACAACTGCATAACTAATGCATTGATGACGTATAACGCGTATAGCAGGCCTTTGGGCCTGGATTACATAAGCAGTACATGGGCCCAAGCCCAACGGAACATCAGAAAATCACAATGGACCAAAACTAGCCCCAAGACCAAACTGGCTACTGGTCAGGAGGCTGTAGAGGACGAAGGGTTTCCAGAGTACACTTTCGTAGGCCAGCGGAAGTCTGCTAGGCAAACCCATATCCGCAAAGTCACGATTACAAACGGATCCTTGTCTGACAAGGGTCCTTCTTTGGCCCATCAATAGACCAAGGCGAAATACTAGAAAAACCTAATATTTGGCTTACCTATAAATAGGGGTGACACCCCACAAGGTACGATTCTCTAATCATATTTCACACACACATACTCTGACATTCACTAACAAATATGTGTACTTACTCTCACGCCGGAGTCTAATCGTGGTGTCCGTCCTCACGGTAAGACTAACAGTTTACCTTTGATTGTGCAGGGAATCAATCTCATCACTTGGTTTAGTACAAGATCTCACCCATTGGCCCAGTCCAATAACAATCCAGGTCCATCTCCTCAACCCTTAACACATTTGTACTAACAAGTTGGCGTTATCCGTGGGACTAGGATACAACTGTGTTCTATGAAAATACTCACCATGAGCAATCCTAAACAATCCACTCCTAGCCAGCCCACGTCTGCCGTGCAGAATATGGCCGGGAGAGGAAAAGAGACAACTTCACAAGACCAAGGTGGGCCCGCGTCAGGCGTAGTCCTCCGGGAGTATTGTGACAAGAATTATAACCAATTGCTGCCAATCACAGCCGAGAAGTTTAACAGGGAAAAAGAAAAACACAAAAAGCTAAAGGGAGTGAACGCCCGACTAAACTTTAACGGATCCTCTGGAACGTCACGTTAATCCCAGTCAAGGACAATGAGTACTAGGGAGCACGAAAAGAGGCATAGATCTAGACGCTCCCACAGCCCAAGTCCTAGCTCTAGTGTGTTTTCAAGAATAAGACGTGACCGGTCCAGATCACCAAGGTGAAAGTCTAAATAAAGAGAATGAGATGTGTTCAAAAGGTTGGGGAGCAGAGCAAGGAGTGTGTCTGCACGCTCAGACAGCCACAACCAGTGTTCCTACTCGAGATATAAAGAGGCACTCTCTGAAAGTAAGGATAGTGGAGGCAGGCATTGGAAATCAAGATCAAACAAAAGAAACCAAGAAAGGAAGAGGACGACTTATCCCAGCCATGGGTGTGCGAGGAAATAGATCCTTTTACACCCAGAATCTACTACTTTGATTTTCCAAAAATAAGAATGCCCAACCATATTAAGACATATGACGAAAGTGAAAATCCAGAGGATCACTTAAAAATCTTTCAGGCAACTGTAAAAATAGAACGGTGGGCTATGCCAACCTGGTGCCACATGTTCAACTCTACGCTGACAGAAAATGCGAGGGTATGGTTCGATGACCTTCCAGCTCAATCAATAGACAACTATGATGACTTGAAGAAAGCATTCCTGGAAAACTATCTTCAGCAGAAGAAATACATCAAAGATCCCATAGAGCTCTATAACATCAAGCAACAGGATGGAGAATCTACGGAAGACTTTGTGAGAAGATATAAACTAGAAAGCAGATATGTCAAGGGGGCACCAGAGTGCATGAGGATCTTCGGATTCGTGCATGGAATCACAAACCCTAAACTCATCAAACGCCTCCATGATAAAATCCTAAAAACGGTGGATGAAATGATGAGAGTGACCACATCTTTCCTATGGGGGGAGGTGGCAGCCCCAAATCACGAGCGGAAGAAGTCGTTCCCACAATGGAGGCAGCAAGAGGGTAATCAAAAGCAAAATTTCAGCAAAGGAAGTTTCTGAAACTAGCAAAGACCAGAAAGGAAGCAGGATCGGTTTACGCTCCTCCAAAGAAATTTTTCGATTTAGAAAAAGAGAAATTCAAAGCTCCGCCGCCAATGACGACTCCGGTCGAGAAGTGAAACCACGCCAAATTTTGCGAACTACATGTGTTGGTAGTGGTGGTGTGGCCATCGATGCTGATGGAAAACCCTGATATTAGTACGGACTCTTTTGAAACTCCTTTGCCATCGCTGATGGGATCAAACTATTTCATTGAAACATTGGACAACACCACTAGCGATCCAGACCGGTTGACATCCAATTCTTTGATTAACATCTCATAGCTCGAACCCTTAATCTGTTACACAACATCAAATGTTGTAAGGAGCTGGTGTTGGGGGGGGATGTTTCATATTTTTAATAACTAATTACCACAGAGGTAGATATGTTGTTCCTTGGGTCAACACCAGTTGAGTATTGTCTCGGCTTATATAATTTTCTACACCCCCCAAGCACGTCCCACTTTAACAACAATTAAGACTGAAATGCGGTAAGAATATCATTATAGGTTGTGAGTGTTGGTTTATTTTAACCTTATTTTAGGGTACTCTTTCAGTCATATATTCATTGTCTATGTTTTCTTATTGGGATGTCCCAATTTAATTGTCCACTACTATAAATATATATGAAATTTTGATCAAGTTTACTATATTACCCTTGTTTGAAATTATTATTACCAATTTGAAAGAATATTTTAATTAATTAGCTAAGGGAAAAACTATTATTCTGTCAAAAGTAAGAAAAAAAAGCAGTTATAAATACATTTTTCTTAAATTGTGTGTTTTTGTCAGAAGACAATAATTTTGAAACGAATGGAGTATTAAACACACCAAAAAATTTTAAAAAATTAAAATCTAAATGACTGCGCTAATTTTTTTTCCTTGTAATTAGAAGCAGAGGGTTAAATTGGTGGGACCCTCAACACAGCCTTTTGAATTATTTAAGAGTCATGTTATAAAGAGTCCCTTATGTCAAAAAGGTACAAAATGTAGCAACTCCATCCCTCTTTTGTCTCCTAGTTGACTGTACAACACAGTTTATTTTTAGTTTATGTTTCGTATTTTCTGACAGTTTAATACTTTTGATGCTTATCCTTAAAATAGGTTCTTTTAATGCTTACTAAACTTTTAATGCTTATCCTTAAAATAGGGTCTTTTAACAAAGAAAAGTAAATATACAAAATAATCAAATTACAAGATATATTATTATTATTTTTTTAAATGGCCGGCCATATATGTACATATATATATTTTATATATTTAAAAAAAACAAATACTTTATGTTATATCTCTATAATTTTCCAAAATTAAAACCTACGGTTTGAATTTCAAATGCTTATTAATTAACTTTAGGTTATATTCAAAATTACCAATATGAAATGAAATTCAAATTTTTGGGTTTTACATGTTCACAATCCATTGTCCACCCCCTTATTTTGTGATAACCAAGCAGCTCGGCGTATAGCTAACAACCCTGTCTTCCACGAGAGAACAAAGCACGTCGAGATAGACTGTTACTTTGTACGTGAAAGAGTCGAATCAAAGGAAATCATTCCGATGAAAATTAACAGCAAAATGCAAATAGCAGACTTATTAACAAAGGGGCTAGCAGCACAACAACTTCAGTTTCTTCTTGGCAAGATTGGCATTGCAAATTTGCATGCTCCATCTTGATGGGGAATATAGGATCTTATATGACCTTTTATTTTTATGTTGATTGATATCCTCTATCTTTAGAGAAGTTATTTATGGGTGATTGCTATCTCATTTATGGGTGATTGCTATTTCATTTATGGGTGATTGCTCCTCTCCATATTTAGAGGTCATGGCATCCATATTTAAACCATTGTATTCTTTGAATGAATGTATCAAGAAATAAATAAAACATTTATCTTCTTTTGTTCCATCGAATCTAAGATTGTCAGAGAAATAAAGCTGCAAGAAAGAAGAAAGAATAGAGTGAGAGTTGTCACTTGTCACCGCCAGCAGCAGCTCCACCATCATGACGAGAGCTACTCCGCAGCAAAGAGCGTATCTTGAAAAGTGAGGGAAGCTTGATTTAAACTTAATAAATATAATGTATTATTATTATTATTTTTTATTACTGGTACTAATTTTGAATTGTTTTGCTAGCGTGTACCAAAACACAGATTGGCCAATAACAAGGGATACAATAGAACCACTGGTCAATATAGTTCAGCTCAATGCCTCTTGGATTCGCCGATGGTTTTACAAACGTCATCGAAAAGACCTAGTACGTTGTAGTTAGATTTGTTTATTTATTTAAGAGTAAATTGCAAAAATCGTCCCTAAGGTTTTGTCAAATTGCATGTTTCGTCCCAAATAGTTTGAAAGTGCATAGATGCTACGAATCTGGAAGTGAAGATTAGTTAGACTTGTTTATTTATGTATGAGTAATTGCAAAAATCGTCCCACAAGGTTTTGTCAAAATTACTCATGTTTCATCCCAAATAGTTTGAAAGTTGCATTAGATAGTCCCAAAATCAACATATTTTGCAAAAATCGGTCCTGGAGCATGCAATTTGGCAAAACCTTAGGGACGAAACATGCAATTTGGCAAAACCTTAGGGACTATCTATGCACTTTCAAACTATTTGGGACGAAACATGCAATTTGGCAAAACCTTAGGGACGATTTTTGCAATTTACTCTTTATTTAATCAGTATTTTTATTTTATTTTTATTTATTTATGTTTGTTCAGGGGATAACATGGTTTTTACCACAACAACAACAGCAGCAACAACAACAACAACAACAACCACAACCACAACCACCACCACCACAACAACCACCTGTAGTTGCTCAGATAGTGGTATATTATTTGAGTTTTTATCTAATAGTTTTTATGCTATTTTGGTTGGTACATTTGCACTTGTAGTACTATGCGCCCGATTAACTTGTAGATTGTTTTCGACAACCTTATCTGACTCCAAACGCAAATAGTCAGTTGCAAACAAAAGGATTATCTGCGTTTTTGTACTCCTCAAAAAGAAAAAATGAAAGCTGATTTACTAGTCATTTTGGACAACCTTAGGGGGCGTTTTGGAATTTGCGTTATCTGACTCCAAACGCAAATACTCACTCACTTATCCAGTCTGTGTTTTCCAAAGAAAAGTGGGGGGAAACTTATTATCTGCGTTTTTGCAGTCCTCAAAACGCAAAAAGGAAAAACTAATTACATATGCATACAACATCAATAAAAGTTATTCAAAATAAATACTATATGTCTATATTAGTGTTATATTTTAAGTTCATAAGTTAAGAGGCCTCAAGGGAATGAGTAATGACGTGTGTGTTCAGTCGACTCTCATGGCCTAAACTTCCTCCTTCCCCCTCATTGATTATCTCTCTTTTCCATTATCTTATTAACTCAACATGTCATCCACAGTCGGATGGCCAATCTAAAGTACTAAACAAGTGCTTAGAATTGTATTTACGTTGCTTTGTTTTTCTAGTCATCAAAACGCAAAAATGAAAACTGATTTAGTCATTTTGGACAACCTTAGGGGCCGTTTGGGATTGCGTTATCTGTCTCCAAACGCAAATAATCACTTATCAGTGTTTGTCAAACAAAAGCGGGAAATAGTCAGTTCTAAGTTGGTACTATTTTTATACTATATTTATTTATGTTTGTCTTTTTTGTTCAGGGAAGCACAGGGGGCCAGCAATCACAAATCCCAGTACAAATAGTAATTCAACCACAACAACTAAATGATGATCCACCTGTCTTGACGCTGGAAATGCTGGAAAACATTTTTGATGACCCGCCTGATGATGTAGTTTTAATATATTTTGTTCTTTTCATATTATATATATAGTTTTAACATGTACTCATTCGCTTGGATTACCTTATTCTCCGTGTAAACTTTGGCTGACAAATATCTTTTTGATTTTCAATAGAGAATGTTGAGCTAGATCCAGATTTTTTACAATAATTGGATGCACAACTACTTGCGAAAGATGCTATTAGTGAGCTCAATGCAGTGTGCACTGACTCGAGACTTTGGGCCAAGAAAAGTGGAAGAGATGCTCTTATTCCAAGCGAATATGAAAGTCGTTTCCCGCGCCCTATAATCAACCAATCCAATACTGAAGCATCACGGGATCGTCATGCTTATCATATGATGGATTATAAGGAGCTTGCTGCGATGCTTATGGAGGTGGTCATTGTAATTTAATAAAGTTATTTTAGTATCTGATTATTAACTTATATCTTCATGCATCCTTAATATTTTCACTTTTTATTTATAGGGTAACTGGAGCGCCTTGTTTCCATTCATGGTTGCAAAGGAAGAGATTATCAAAGTGTTCCCTTTACTCGATCCATCTGATGGGTCCTTGAATCTGGTAACAATATTTACACAAGTTTTTATGTTTACACAATTTATTGTTCCTCGATTCTTTGCCTTTTAAAAATTATCTGCTGAGTTGTTGAGTCACGTGCAGATCTATAAAGAGTTTAGGCTGACCACCCCAACATTTGCCAAACGAAAAGTGAATATACTAAGAGCATGCAAAC
Organism: Tanacetum coccineum; assembly: GCA_026074375.1. NCBI lineage: Eukaryota > Viridiplantae > Streptophyta > Magnoliopsida > Asterales > Asteraceae > Tanacetum > Tanacetum coccineum. The sequence continues at coordinate 59,820 of BQNB010013385.1, read as the reverse complement.
ATGTTCGTGAAGGGCGTTGTCGGTTGTGGAGGTGTCTTTTGAACGTGATCAAGTTGAAAATGAATGCGTGTCCAACTGCCACCGATTTGCATCTGGATGTTTGATTGAAGACCTAAACAATGGAGGATCTCGGGTTTGTAAATTTTAGATCTTATTATATAAAGCAAGCACGCACGTACATACACACACAATGCTTTATACATAACACTCCTCGTATGCCAATTTGAACAGGTCACATGGGTTGAGCACATGGGAGTTTCTGAGATAAACCGAGGTGGGATGGGGTTTGGAGCCAAAGTAATGCTAGATCTACTTGAAAGATCATGTGAGAGAAGAAAGTTTCAGACAAGTATTTGTTCAACAGAAAATCGTAGCTTTAATGAGCATTTGAATCTGTTTATTAAAAGTACGATTTTATTGGTTCCAAAACCCCACCAACCTCATGTTTAAGCCTATGATTTTCTGTTGAACAAATACTTGTCTGAAACTTTCTTCTCTCACATGATCTTTCAAGTAGATCTAGCATTACTTTGGCTCCAAACCCTATCCCACCTCGGTTTATCTCAGAAACTCCCATGTGCTCAACTATGGTGACCTGTTCAAATTGGTTTATCACGAGGAGTTTATGGATAACGCATTGTGTGTGTGTGTACGTGCGTGTGCTTGCTTTATATAATAAGATTAAAATTTACAAACCCATGATCCTCCATTGTTTAGGTCTTTAATCAACATCCAGTTGCAAATCGGTGCAGTTGGACTCGCATTAATTTTCAACTTTGAGATCCGTTTAAAAGATACCTCCACAACCGCCTATCGCCCCTTCTGAAAACTTGTTTGCATGCTCTTAGTATTTCATACTTTTCGTTTGGCAAATGTTGGAGTGGTCAGGCCTAAACTTTTTATAGATCTGCACGTGACTCAAAATCAGACAGATAATTTTTAAAAGGCAATGAATCGAGGAAACAATAAATTGTGTAAAAATAAAAACTTGTGTAAATATTGTTACCAGATTCAAGGGACCCATCAGATATGGATCGAAGTAAAGGGAAATTTGATAATCCCTTTCCTTTGAACCATTGAATGGAAACAAGGCGCTCCAGTTACCCTATAAATAAAAAGTGAAAATATTAAGGATGCATGAAGATATAAGTTAATAATCAGATACTAAAATAACTTTATTAAATTACAATGACCACCTCCATAAGCATCGCAGCAAGCTCCTTATAATCCATCATATGATAAGCATGACGATCCCGTGATGCTTCAATATTGGATTGGTTGATTATGGGGCGCGGGAAACGACTTTCATATTCGCTTGGAATAAGAACATCCCTTCCGTTGTTCTTGGCCCAAAGTCTCGAGTCAGTGCACACTACATTGAGCTTACTAATAGCATCTTCCGCAAGTAGTTATGCATCCAATTTTTATAAAAAATCTGGATCCAGCTCAACATTCTGTATTGAAAATCAAAAAGATATTTGTCAGCCAAAGTTTACACGGAGAATAAGGTAATCCAAGCGAATGAGTACATGTTAAAACTATATATATAATATGAAAAGAATAGAATATATTAAAACTACATCATCAGGCGGGTCATCGAAAAAGTTTTCCAGCATTTCCAGCGTCAAGACAGGTGGATCATCATTTAGTTGTTGTGGTTGAATTACTATTTGTACTGGGATTTGTGATTGCTGGCCCCCTGTGCTTCCCTGAACAAAAAAGACAAACATAAATAAATACAGTATAAAAATAGTACCAACTTAGAACTGACTATTTCCCGCTTTTGTTTGACAAATACTGATAAGTGATTATTTGCGTTTGGAGACAGATAACGCAATCCCAAACGCCCCCTAAGGTTGTCCAAAATGACTAAATCAGTTTTCATTTTTGCGTTTTGAGGACTAGAAAAACAAAGCAACGTAAATACAATTCTAAGCACTTGTTTAGTACTTCAGATTGGCCATCCGACTGTGGATGACATGTTGAGTTAATAAGATAATGGAAAAGAGAGATAATCAATGAGGGATGAAGGAGGAAGTTTAGGCCATGAGAGTCGACTGAACACACACGTCATTACTCATTCCCTTGAGGCCTCTTAACTGATGAACTTAAAATATAGCACTAATATAGACATATATTATTTATTTTGAATAACTTTTATTGATGTTGTATGCATATGTAATCATTTTTTCCTTTTCGCGTTTTGAGGACTGCAAAAACGCAGATAATAAGTTTCCCCCCACTTTTCTTTGGCAAACACAGACTGGATAAGTGAGTGAGTATTTGCGTTTGGAGTCAGATAACGCAAATTCCAAAATGCCCCCTAAGGTTGTCCAAAATGACTAGTAAATCAACTTTTATTTTTGCTTTTTGAGGAGTACAAAAACGCAGATAATCCTTTTGTTTGCAACTGACTATTTGCGTTTAGAGTCAGATAAGGTTGTCGAAAATAATCTACAAGTTAATCGGGCGCATAGTAGTACAAGTGCAAATGTACCAACCGAAATAGCATAAAACTATTGGATAAAAACTCAAATAATATACTACTATCTGAGCAACTACAGGTGGTTGTTGAGGTGGTGGTGGTTGTGGTTGTGGTTGTGGTTGTTGTTGTTGCTGCTGTTGTTGTGGTAGAAACCATGTTATCCCCTGAACAAACATAAATAAATAAAAATAAATAAATATAAAATAAAAATACTGATTAAATAAATAAACAAGTCTAACTACAACGTACTAGGTCTTTTCGATGACGTCTGTAAAACCATCGGCGAATCCAAGAGGCATTGAGCTGAACTATATTGACCAGTGGTTCTATTGTATCCCTTCTTATTGGCCAATCTGTGTTTTGGTACACGCTAGCAAAACAATTCTAAATTAGTACCAGTAATAAAAAAATAATAATAATAATACATTATATTTATTAAGTTTAAATCAAGCTTCTCTCACTTTTCAAGATACGCTCTTTGCTGCGGAGTAGCTCTCGTCATGATGGTGGAGCTGCTGCTGGCGGTGACAAGTGACAACTCTCACTCTATTCTTTCTTCTTTCTTGCAGCTTTATTTCTATGACAATCTTAGATTCGATGGAACAAAAGAAGATAAATGTTTTGTTTATTTCTTGATACATTCATTCAAAGAATACAACGGTTTAAATATGGATGCCATGACCTCTAAATATGGAGAGGAGCAATCACCCATAAATGAAATAGCAATCACCCATAAATGAGATAGCAATCACCCATAAATAACTTCTCTAAAGATAGAGGATATCAATCAACATAAAAATAAAAGGTCATATAAGATCCTATATTCCCCATCAAGATGGAGCATGCAAATTTGCAATGCCAATCTTGCCAAGAAGAAACTGAAGTTGTTGTGCTGCTAGCCCCTTTGTTAATAAGTCTGCTTGTAAGCTGAGCATAAAATTAAATATAGTTCACATAATAGTTATTTAAGTTATAAAAGGTTATTTAAAATTAAAAAAGTATAGAAGGTTTGTAAGTCTAAAAATAAAAATAACTAAAAACGCAAAAAATACAAATAGGGTTTATAAATTACGTTGTTGTGCTGCTGCCCCTTAGCCCCTTTGTTAATAAGTATGCTATTTGCATTTTGCTGTTAATTTTTATCGGAATGATTTTCTTTGATTCGACTCTTTCACATACAAAGTAACAGTCTATCTCGACGTGCTTTGTTCTCTCATGGAAGACAGGGTTGTTAGCTATGCGCCGAGCTGCTTGGTTATCACAAAATAAGGGGGTGGCCAATGGATTGTGAACATGTAAAACCCAAAAATTTGAATTTCATTTCATATTGGTAATTTTGAATATAACCTAAAGTTAATTAATAAGCATTTGAAATTCAAACCGTAGGTTATAATTTTGGGAAATTATAGAGATATAACATAAGGTATTTGTTTTTTTAAATATATAAAATATATATATGTACATATACGGCCGGCCATTTTAAAAAAATAATAATAATATATCTTGTAATTTGATTATTTTGTATATTTACTTTCATTTATTAAAAGAACCTATTTTAAAGATAAGCATTAAAAGTTTAGAAAGCATTAAAAGAACCTATTTTAAGGATAAGCATCAAAAGTATTAACTGTCAGAAAATACGAAACATAAACTGAAAATAAACTGTGTTGTACTGTCAACTAGGAGACAAAAGAGGGATGGAGTTGCTACATTTTGTACCTTTTTGACATAAGGGGCTCTTTATAACATGACTCTTAAATAATTCAAAAGGCTGTGTTGAGGGTCCCACCAATTTAACCCTCTGCTACTAATTACAAGGGAAAAAATTAGCGCAGTCATTTAGATTTTAATTTTCTTTAATTTTTTGGTGTGTTTAATACTCCATTCGTTTCAAAATTATTGTCTTCTGACAAAAACACACAGTTTAAGAAAAATGCATTTATAACTGCTTTTTTTTCTTACTTTTGACAGAATGATAGTTTTACCATCAGCTAATTAATTAAAGTCTTCTTTTAAATTGGTAATAATAATTTTAAACAAGGGTAATATAGTAAACTTGACTAAAATTTCATATATATTTATAGTAGTGGACAATTAAATTGGGACATCCCAATAAGAAAACATAGACAATGAAAATATGACTGAAAGAGTACCCTAAAATAAGGTTAAAATAAACCAACACTCACAACCTATAATGATATTCTTACCGCATTTCAGTCTTAATTGTTGTTAAAGTGCGACGTGCTTGGGGGGTGTAGAAAATTATATAAGCCGAGACAATACTCAACTGGTGTTGACCCCAGGAACAGCATATCTGCCTCTATGGTAATTAGTTGTTAAAAATATGAAACATCCCCCCCCCAACACCAGCTCCTTACAACATTTGATGTAGTGTAACAGATTAAGGGTTCGAGCTATGAGATGTTAATCAAAGAATTAGATGTCAACCGGTCTGGATCGCTAGTGGTGTTGTCCAATGTTTCAATGAAATATTTTGATCCCATCAGCGATGGCAAAGGAGTTTCAGAAGAGTCCGTACTAATATCAGGGTTTTCCATCAGCACCGATAGCCACACCACCACTACCAACACATGTAGTTCACAAAATTTGGCGTGGTTTCAATTCTTGACCGGAGTTGTCATTGGCGGCGGAGCTTTGAATTTCTCTTTTTCTAAATCAAAAAATTTCTTTGGGAATTTTTGTGAGTAGCGTAAACTGATCCTGCTTCCTTTTCGGCCTTTGCTAGTTTCAGAAACTTCCTTTCCTGAAATTTTGCTTTTGATTACCCTCTTGCTGCCTCCATTGTGGGAACGACTTCTTTCGCTCGTGATTCGGGGCTGCCACCTCCCCCCATAGGAAAGATGTGGTCACTCTCATTATTTCATCCACTATTTTTGGGATTTTGTCATGGAGGCGATTGATGAGTTCAGGGTTTGTGATTCCATGCACAAATCCGAAGATCCTTATGCACTCTGGTGCCTCCTTGACATATCTGCTTTCTAGTTTATATCTTCTCACAAAGTCTTTCGTAGATTCTCCATCCCGTTGCTTGATGTTATGGAGCTCTATGGGATCTTTGATGTGTTTCTTCTGCTAAAGATAGTTTTCCAGGAATGATTTCTTCAAGTCATCATAGTTGTCTATTGATTGAGCCGGAAGGTCATCGAACCATACCTTCGCATTTTCTGTCAGCGTAGAGTTAAACATGTGGCACCAGGTTGGCATAGCCCACCGTTTTATTTTTACAGTTGCTTGAAAGATTTTTAAGTGATCCTCCGGATCTTCACTTTCGTCATATGTCTTAATATGGTTGGGCATTCTTATTTTTGGAAAATCAAAGTAGCGGATTCTGGGTGTAAAAGGATCTATTTCCTCGCACACCCATGGCTGGGACAAGTCGTCCTCTTCCTTTCTTGGTTTCTTTTGTTTGATCTTGATTTCCAATGCCTGCCTCCACTATCCTTACTTTCAGAGAGTGCCTCTTTATATCTCGAGTAGGAACACTGGTTGTGGCTGTCTGAGCGTGCAGACACACTCCTTGCTCTGCTCCCCAACCTTTTAAACACGACTCATTCTTTTTCTTTGGACTTTCACCTTGGCGATCTGGACCGGTCACGTCTTATTCTTGAAAACACACTAGGGCTAAGTCTTGGGCTGTGGGAGCGTCTAGATCTATGCCTCTTTTCGTGCTCCCTAGTACTCATTGTCCTTGACTGGGAGTAACGTGACGTTCCAGAGGATCCGTTGAAGTTTAGTCGGGCTTTCACTCCCTTTAGCTTTTTGTGTTTTTCTTTTTCCCTGTTAAACTTCTCTGCTGTGATTGGCAGCAATTGGTTATAATTCTTGTCACAATACTCCCGGAGGACTACGTTTGACGCGGGCCCACCTTGGTCTTGTGAAGTTGGCTCTTTTCCTCTCCCGACCATATTCCGCACGGCGGACGTGGGCTGGCTAGGAGTGGATTGTTTAGGATTGCTCATGGTGAGTATTTTCGTAGAACGCAGTTGTATCCTGGTCCCACGGATGACGCCAACTTGTTAGTACAAATGTGTTAAGGGTTGAGGAGATGGACCTGGATTGTTATTGGACTGGGCCAATAGGTGAGATCTTGTACTAAACCAAGTGATGAGATTGATTCCCTGCATAATCAAAGGTAAACTGTTAGTCTTACCGTGAGGACGGACACCATGATTAGACTCCGGTGTGAGAGTAAGTACACATATTTGTTAGTGAATGTCAGAGTATGTGTGTGTGAAATATGATTAGAGAATCGTACCTTGTGGGGTGTCAAAGTACCCCTATTTATAGGTAAGCCAAATACTAGGTTTTCCTAGTATTTTGCCTTGGCCTATTGATGGGCCGAAGTGGGACCCTTGTCAGACAAGGATCCGTTTGTATTCGTGACTTTGCGGATATGGGTTTGCCTAGCGGACTTCCGCTGGCCCGCGAAAGTGTACTCTGGAAACCCTTCGTCCGTCTTACTGCCTCCGGACCGTAGCTAGTTTGGTCTGGGCTTAGTTTTGGTCCATTGTGCTTTCTGATTGTTCCGTTGGGCTTGGGCCCATGTACTGCTTATGTAATCCAGGCCCAAAGGCCTGCTATACGCGTTATACGTCATCAATGCATTAGTTATGCAGTTGTTAATGTCTATATGTATATTCATTCTTGTACCCCCTGTCCCCCTATATATTGTATCAAATGAATAATGGATGACAAGACAGTTTCACCTTTTTAATAAATAAAGGGAAAATGTCTTTCTAAAATTTAAACTTTCTTTTGAACTTAAACTTGTTAATCCCTACAAAACTTTTAAACCGGACGTTTGTTAATTCTGATCAGTATTCTCTGTGAGGTGTCAAAAGCCTGGGCACTTGGCCGATGAGGTCTGGAGGTTTCGAGAAGAAAGTCACTCTAAAAGAATTAACTTACCTATAATGTCTTGATTTTGGAGGAATTAGCTTGCTTTGAGTTATAAACTTACTAAGTTTTACGGAAAATATTTAGTAAAGGGTTCAAAAGTCAGAGAGTCTCGACAAATTATTCTCTGAGGGGTGTCAAAAGCCCGGTCACTTAGCCGACGAGGTTGGGATGTGCCGAGAAGAAATGTTGCTACATGGGACAATCTCACCTTTGAATTCATATAACTAAAAGTGGAATGTGAAACTTGGAAATCTTATAACTATCTAAAAACGAGGGTTGGATGGTTAAAATTCAAACTTAGCACACACAACTTAATATATTATATCTGTCGAGAGGAGAAGTTTTACACAAATTGCAAATATGAGTAGCGTTAGCATCCCAACTTGTAATTAACAATGATTTTGTTTTTAAGCTTAGTTTGGGAATAACGTGAAAATCAGGAAGAAAGGAGATTTATCCTTCTTTGGGCCAACTCAGGATTGAGGTTGTTTTCTTATTCAGTGTATCTAAATGTTTTGATTAATAATGAAAGTCAAGCATGTTGTATATGCCAAAAGTACAATATAGACCCATTATTTGTCATAGACACCATATATGATAACCAATCCTAGCCACTCATTTTTTCATCAAAAATAAAAAAACCCACTTTCCACCTCTTTTTAAAAAATTAAATATCTCACACACTGTTAATCGTTACGCAAAACAAAACATATCATCGCGACGAGAATTAAATTATCTTTCTATAGAGGGGCGACACTATGTACTTTCGACGAACTTTTTTTTATGATTTTATGAAGTCATATACGATTTTATGAAGTCATATACGATTTTATGAAATCATATATGATTTATGAAATCATATATGATTTTATGAAATCATATATGATTCGTTATACGAATCATATATGATTCGTCACACGAATCATATATGATTTTCGCAATTCGTGACTGAAACAAAATTGAAAAAAAGTTCGTTAGAATCACAAATCATATATGATTTCATGAAATCATATATGATTTCATGAAATAATTATATGATTGTTTATTAGAATCGATATATGATTCGTTATACGTAATCATATATGATTAGTTATACGAATCATATATGATTTTCGCAATTCGTGACTGAAAAAAAAAATCGAAAAAAAGTTCATCGAAAGTATATCGTGTCACCCGTCTACTGGAAAGATAAAAAAATACTTCTGTCGCGATGGTGTATTTTTTGTCATGTGACGATTTTACCGATTTGTAAGATATTATATTTTTAAAAAAAGAGGTGGAAAGTGAGTTTTTTTAATTTTGATGAAAATAATGAAAGTGGCTATGTTGGTTCATTGGATCTATGACATATTTATGGGTCTTATGTGATCTTAACTTGTTGTATATATGAAAAAAATTAAGAAAAATATGTATGCAGTAAGAAAATGGTAAAAAAACGGGGGAATGTTTTAAAAACTAGTAATTTCGTATTCTCTTTTAATTTAACTTTACAACTTTTCAAGGTATTTAATTTAAGGGGGTTGAAATTTTTGGTTTTCTAAACATGGATTTATTTCATTGCGTGAGGACACAGCAATATTTTAGTATGAGGGGATTTGGTATGTGCTTAAATACACATACTTTTTTTCTAAATAAAACGAGCTTAAATGACCAAAAACGAACATAAAATGCCAAATATATGCTTATTTTGTGTTGTGTAATGTGCAGGTATCGGATATCAACAAAAAGACAAAAACAAAGCAAAAATCAGACAAAACCGAGAACGGTTATTTATAAAGGAATAAGCAGAAAGCCGATGAATTTTGCCAATACGGCCCTAATAATAATAAAAGATCGCGCCCAAGAAAGATGCCCAAATAAAGGACTTAACGATTGTTAGTCTCCACACCAGAAACATATCACATCGTTAGTCCTCAAGCCATGACATCGTTAGTCCCTACACTAACGCCCGTTACCTGCTTCATCTTCATTTGAAAATATAAAAATGACGCATTAAATGGTCAAGGTCAAAGCAATTAATGTGCAAAATCAAATTAAATGAGAAATGTCAAAGCAATAATGGCGGTTTTAATGGTGATTGGCCATTTCCATAAACAATTTTGGAAAGCATTCAATGCCTTGTCTGTCTTACCTCACAAGAAGCTCACACATTTCCCTATAAAAAGGGAGACGATTTCACACAGAAGATGTATCTAGTTTTAGGAGTAGTGTAGCTCTATTCTAAATTATTTACAGTTTTTAAGGCTTTTTCTTATTCTACTTTTCCTGTAATTTACTTTTATGTAAGCAAATACTCTTCTCAAGATTTGGATTCCTTTTGATTTGTATCGAAGATTGGTTCGATTGATGTCCGGTTTGTTGTTTGATGGTTCGGTAGATATTGTTAATGATTCGCGGTTTTGATGTTTGTTCGTTGTTGATTCGAACGGTTCGATTTTTTTTCATGGTACGGATTTGTTACTCTACTTGATTATGAAACGCATGATATCACTTTTCATATCTAATCTTTTATGAAATTTTCTATTCCATTTTTTGTTTCTTTTATTTTTTTTATAATAGATAGGTAGAAAGTAACACACGCAGTTGATATCATCTTTCCAAAAATTCATTTATGTCTTTCAATTTCGAACAGTAGGATAGTTATAGGATAATAGAGCGGCAATTTAGAGTTTTGTCATTTTCCCATTTTTTGATTTAACAAGCATAGTTTCCTGCGCGTTGCTGGGGGCGGCGGTGTTTTTTTTTTATTTTTGCATGTAGGTGTTTTTTAAGCTTTGATTGCACCGCGCGTTGATTGCCGGAGGCGTTAATTTTTTTTTTTGCGGCTTTATTTTTCCGGTCTCATGTTTAATAGTTTTTTTATATGGGCTTATGTGTTGAGCGTCATGTCGTGGGTATTTTTTTATCTGAATAAATCTATTTGCGGGTTTATTTTTTTTTTCGGGTTTTTTTTTTCTTGTGTTTAATAGTTTTTTATAGGGGCTTTTGTGTTGGCGGCGTTTAATGTCTGTGGGTATTTTTTTTAGCTGAATAAATCAATATTTTTTTTCTATTTTGTGCTGAGCAATTTTTTTTTGTAGGGGTATATTTTTCGGTCTCATGTTTATTAGTTTTTTTTATTGAGCTTATGTGTTGGGGTCTCCATGGCGCGTATAATTTTTGATCTGAATAAATCAGTAATTTAGTTTAAAAATTTTCTATTTTGTGTTTCCGAACAAATTTTTTTTTTTTTTTAAGTTGCCTACTTAAAAAATCAAATGGGCCGGTTACTGTAGCTACTGTAGCAAACTGGTCGAAACGACGTAGTTTTAAACCAAATATAGTATATGTATATAATTTAAAGAAAGAAAAAAATGTTTAATAGTTTGCGCGTTTATTTTTTCGGTCTCATGTTTAACAGTTTTTTTATATGGGCGTATGTGTTGGGCCTCATGTTGGCGGTATTTTTTATCTGAATAAATCATGTACTTTTGTAAAAAATTTCCTAAAAAAATTCTTATTTTGTGCCGAGCAATTTTTTTTATGTTACCTAATTTAAAGAAAAAAAAAATGTTTAATAGTTTTTTTTTATATGGGCGTATGTGTTGGGCCTCATGTCGCGGGTATTTTTTTATTTAAATAAATAAGTACTTTTGTAATTTTTTTCCTTATTTTGAGCCGATTAGTTTTTTTTTATGTTGCATACGTTAAAAGGAAAAAAAAACCAAAAGGGCTGGGCCAAGGAAAAAAAAAACCAAATGGACTGGGCCAAAATGAGAGCCCAAAAAAATGGGTACTGTATCAAACGGTCAAAACTACGTCGTTTTAACCCTAATATAGTATATATATATATAATTAGGAGTGGTGGCATAAGTGGTTTATTATATCATGTTTCAAACGTTTTTACAAATCATGTTGCAAGTAGTTTTCTAAACTTTTGGTTTATCTCGCTTAATGACGAAACTATTTGGTTTTCTTTGCTTTATGTTCTTTTTGAAATCTATGGTTGTAAATGTTCGGTTGAAGTTTTCATTTCTGTTTTCTTTTATTTACATCCATTTCTTTAATTTAGGGGTTAAACTTCTTTTCGTAATTACATGATTTATTTTTTTTAACCTTGATTTTGGGCATAGTAATTAATGATTATTAAAAGCAACTTAGAAGCAATTAGTTTGTTTTATAAATTTAAAAATGCAAATCAATGGGTTTAAAGTTTATGGAGCGGGTCTCATTCTATCAATTTTGTATTTCTTATCATTTTTTGTATCTCTATTCTTCTTGCCTCTCTATTTTTATCATGATAGTTGTAATTACCATGTTTATTTTTGCCATTATTATTAAGGTTAAATTTTAATTTAGTTGCTTAATTTATCGCGTTTCTTTAATTCCGTTAACGTTTTTAATTTAGAGTCGTAATTGCCTTAATTGTTAAATTGTTTTTTTATGCTTTTATATTTTGTTTGTAGAAATAGAAACCAAATAAAAAATATTGAACTATTCAAAATCCCGATCTAATCCGTTCAAACAGAAGTTCAAAGTACGCGCTCTGTCAAGTAACTATGAACGACCCGGAAAGACTAGCGATGGGGCCACCTTTGAAGTCGATACTTCCGGAATTTTATTTTATAAACCTAATTTAATTAATTAAATTAAATAAAACTAACTAAAGTTAACTATAGGGACTAACAGTGAAAAGGACACAAGGACTAACGGGGAAACAACAAACTGACAAGGGGGACTAACAATTATAACTATAAAATAGAAAATTACACAAACAGTCCCTGAGCACTACCCCGATTACAAGCTTAGTCCAAAATGCTTATTTTCAAAAAGCTATAAAAGCAAAGTTGTTAAGGGGACTTAGGAGAACATTTTTCATAAAAGGTGCATAAGCTGAAATCCACTAAATAAGCTAGAAAAGTAGCTTTTTGGGCTGACAGAACTTAATAAGCTTATGAGCTTATTTTTCTTTCTTATTGGGATTTAAGCTAGCAAAATAAGCTACAACTATGGGAAACAAATAAATAGGGAGAGGGGAGTCCTAAATAAGCTAAGTTTTCTAGAATAAGCCCTAAAATAAGCTGGAATCAAGATAAGCTATGTGACAGTTTTAAAAAGAAAACAGAAAAAGGGCTACTTTAAGCCTAGAATAAGCTAACTAAATAAGCTAGATAAGCTATAAGATTTTGGGCACTTAAAGGGCTTCTATTAAGCTATATTAAAAAGCAATAAAATCCTAAGGTCTAGTGTAAAATAAGCTAGATAAAAGGGCTAAACTATGGTGCTCAGCACCAGGGGAGGGCAACACAGTAAGCTTAAGGGCTTTTTGGGCTTATGAAATAAGCTCTTATGAGCTTTTTAGCCAAAATAAACCACAAACAGAATTAAAGGGGCCATAGTTGAGCTTATTTTCAGAATTTGAGCTAATAAGGACAACTTAAACATGCTGAATTTGGGGCTTAAAAATGGGTGTTCTTCACAAATGCATGAGCACACTTGGCTTATTACTTGGTGAGATTTAAAAGGACAGAACAAGGGGTGTTTTAAAGTGGCTAGAAACAACCACAACTAGCACAACAATAGTGTGCTTAAGCTGCATAAGCAGCTTGAGCACTTAAGCTCATTTTAGCTTATTCAAAATTTGACAGAATATAGAAAACTCTTAAAAATTTATTTTCAAACTAAAAGTGGTAATCAAAGTAGCTTAATAAACCCTCCACACTCAGCCAAAATTGGCTGAGTGGTTACAACCCATCACAAACCATATTTGACCCATTTTGGGGTTAAACCAAACACCCCCTTATTTATATAAAAAAGCTTTTTAACTGATTTTTTTGGTAAAATAAGGCAGAGATAAGTGATTACAAGTGAGTTTTAATAACTTTTAACACATGTTTACACAATTTAAACAGAATGAAACAGCTTAAATTATATTTAAAATTTCGACAATGGCAATAACAAGAACTCTTAACTTTTTATATTGAAAACAGTAATATTACAACATAAAGCTTTAAATAAACTGAATACACTTAAATGCTTAAAAGAAAAGACTTGGAATTAAAATTAAGCTAAAAACATAAAAAATGGTGTGTGTGACTTCGGCTTGGTCTTGGCTCTTTTATACAAGTCCTTTGCCTTCTCTTTGGACTTGGGACGAGCTTGTTGTGAGAGTGCAATGCTGCTTACTCAATCCTAGCCTTCCATTCCTTTCTAGCATTCTCAGCCATTGATGGGGATCGTTGGGTTGAGTGATTTCCAAGTGGGAAGGGTTATAGGGGCAGGGTAAGGTGGGAAATGGTATGGGTGAGCTGGGAAGGTACTTGGGATAGTGGTTTGGAAGTGAAACTGTGGGAAATGGTGGTATAAGGATTGGCGGGAAAGTGGTTATGGTACAGGGTAACAGGGAAGGTTTAAACGTAATCTTTGGAAAAGATGCAAAAACAGTCCCTCAATTCTCTCTCTCTTTTCATTTCCTTTTAGGCCGAATTTTAGTTATAAAAGAAGTTTAGAAAGTGTCACTTTTGGTCCTTGTCGTTTTTATAACTAAAGAATAAAAAGAAGGGTTTGGTGAATTACAAAAGTGGTCCCTCTGGTTTTATAACAAAAGAATAAAAGAGGTTTTGATAAATTGCAAAAATGGCCCTTGTGTTTTATTTCTTTTGTTTTCTTTATAAAAACATCTTTCAAACATGGCACTTTTGGCCCCTTTTCTTTATTTTTTTCATTTTTAATTATAAAACAAAGTTTTAAAATTTACATTTTTGGTCCTTATGTTTTATAAAAAAGGATTGTGGGCTTTTGTTGGGCTTGGGTTTTGTATTGGGCTTGGGTTTTGTATTGGGCTTTTGGGCTTGTATTGGGCCCACTGGGTTTGGTTATTGGGCTTTTTCAAGCCCAATAAGGTGTGGGTTGGGTTTTGTGTGTACAATGGCTGAGATTGGCTGTTCAAGGGCTAGGATCGGGCCTTCAAAGTCTTCACAGTCTTTGTCAATTGCACACAAATGGGCTGTTGTAATTGATTGAGGGCCCATTTGGTCTTCACAGTCTTCATAATTATACTGTTGGGCTTTCCCGGCCCATCAGATGGGTTAAGATTGCATCCAATAGTATTCTTCAGTTCCGGCTCCGGTTTGACTGCTGATTCTTCTGTATTGACTCTGACTTTGGCATTTTTGGACTTTGGCCTTGATTTTGCACAGTCTTTTCCATTCCATGCTTAGTTTTGTCATTTTGGCTTGGTTTTCTGTCTTTTTGATGATATCCACTTCCTGCACAATACAAATGCAAAACAAACATATATTTGGCAGTTTTTTGTCTGTTTTTGGTCATTTAAGCTCGTTTTTAGAGGTAAAAGATATGTGTAATTAAGCACTATTCAATCCCAAACTAAGGTATTGTGTGTCCTCACGCAATGTTATGAAGTAAACATGTAAGCCCCGTTTTCACCATTTTCTGAATTTACACTAACTATAACTAATATTTTTGGATTTTCTCATTTTTTTACAAGTTTGACTTTCTTTATTTATTAACACTGGGATCATAGAATGAGAAGCGTCCGTAGAGTGATCTACGGATGTCCTGACGGATACATCTTCATCCGTCCTTCGATTTTTCACAAGTCCAAGCTAAAGCAATTAAAACATAGGATCCATTGTCTGATATAAGTGTATATGTTAAGACCCGCATACTTATGGGACGACTTGTGAATTTTCAACTCCCAACATGGATATACGATTGAATGTGTGTACTCATTTTAATTTAACCATAGACCAACTTATTTTCATAGTCATAATTCAAGATGAATCATGACTCAAAGCAACAACTTATTAAGACTTCGTAACTTGATTTCGAGATTTAAACTTTAGAACTTTTTGCAAAACATATTTCAACATTCATAATCATAAGTTTCTTTTAAGCTTAGGAAGCGTTGCTTAGTTTGAACCTACCTATCGTGGTTAAGGATGTTAGGGATATCACGGACAACGACCGATGTTCATTAGTATGAAAAAACGCCCGTTGCTAGCGTAGTGGGAAATCACATCAACGCTTTATTCCTAATATGGCTAAGAGGATTGGTTGTCTTAGTTTGATACCCTCACCTAGGACCATTTCTCCAAGTGGAGTCTAGATGCAATGCTTAAAAAGGCAAATAGGTGACTGGTATTATGTGCTTAATTTACACATACCTTTTAACACTTTAAAAACAAGTAAATAAACAAAAACGGGATCTTTTAAAATGCCAAATATATGCTTGTTTTGCTAATTGTATTGTGCAGGAACGGATAACTAAGAAAAGGACGAAAAACAAAGCCAAAACAACAAAACCGGACTCGGAATGGAAAAGACTGTGAAAGACAAAGCCAAATCGAAGCCGGAAAGTCAATCAAGTCAAAAAGTCAACAGAAAAGTCAACTGGTCAAAGTCAAAGTCAACCCAAGTCAACCCCGAAGCCAAAAAGTCAACAAATCAAGAAATATAAGTTTAAGGGTTGAAATTGCCAAACCCCTAAACTTATATTTATAAGAGAAAAGAGGAAAAAAGAAGACAAGGGCTGATTTTGCAAAATACTCAAAATAACAAGTGGGGGGGCAAAACTGCCAAGTCCCCATACTTGTAATACACCAAGGACGTGTGGTGTAAGT
Source organism: Tanacetum coccineum (assembly GCA_026074375.1). Taxonomy (NCBI): domain Eukaryota; kingdom Viridiplantae; phylum Streptophyta; class Magnoliopsida; order Asterales; family Asteraceae; genus Tanacetum; species Tanacetum coccineum. Next base: position 43,794 of record BQNB010013385.1, on the reverse strand, counting down.
AGTATTATAACCTTTGGGGACTGAAATTGCCAAGTCCCCAAAAGGTTTTAACCACAAGGACGAATCATGCAATGAAGCACATACCTTTGGAGGGCCATTTTTGCCAAACGGGCAAACTTGTGCCCTGTCACCCCCTTTCTTTTATAACTCCTTTTCCCGCCTCTTTTTCCCCCCCAAAACCAGGTCACGGGTTCACCTCAAACCCTTTACCCTGTAACCTCAATTCTCCCATGGACAAACCCTCCTCCCCTCCTCCACTACCACCACACCCAATAAAGTTTGCCAAGCTGGCAATCTCACAAGAAACGAGCACAAATCAATGACCAAGATTGATTTTTGAAGATTGAAGGGCCAAGATTAGAGGCTGTGAACCCCTCACACAACAAACACATCCCTTTTTGTGTGTCTACAAACAAGCACAACAGCAAGAGAGAAGAAAAGAAGACTCTAGTCGAATTTTTCCTATATATAGCTTTGTAAAGCCATTGTGGCTAGTAGTTAGTTCTTAAGTAGTTTTTCTTATTGTAATTTTAAATTAATTCTCAGTGTTTTTTTTAAGTTAAAAGCCTTTTATGTATTTGTACTTTGAATTTAATGAAATTTAGCTAAATTTGCTCTACTTGTGTTCTTAAGTTTAAAGGCTTTTCAAACCTTTTAAACCTTCACTTAATCTACCATATGATCTTTCTTGTAAAACATTTTCACCAAATTTTCAGGGAAAACTCACAAGAAAAGGGTGAGATTCTGTTGCATTCAAAGCTTGGATGAATAAGCTAACTTGGAAGGCTTATTGGGTTTTTTTTTCAGCTTAGTTTTGGCTTATTTATAAGCCAAGGGTAGGGTTTAGAGCTTATTTAGGTCTCAAGGGATCCTTTTTGTGGAAAGGATCAAAGGTACTTAATCTTCAAACTTTGCTTATTTACTGTAGCAATAAGCTAATTTAGCTTATTTCCTAGCTTAATGTGCTTATTAGTGATAAATTATGTTTAAGAATGTTTAGAATGTTTTTCATATCATATCTATGTTAGTTTAGTTAAAACTGCCAAAGCTAGTGTAATAAGCTAGGTGAGAAAGTGGCTTATTTCCATTAATAAGCTGCAAGTTTTAGGGTCAAAATAGCTTAATTAGTGTAATATTAGTAAGAGTAGATAAAAGGTTTTAATAATTTTAGTGTTAAAATAGATTTTAAAGTCACTTTGGTTTGACAGTTATAAAGTAAAGGGGTGTTTGGCATAAGCCTTAAAAACGGGTCAAAAAGGTTTAAACATGGGTTGAGGTAAATTGGTTTGATTAAGCTTAAGTTTTAAGCTAGTTTAAAGCTGTCTTTAAAAGTTTTTTAGTTGGAAAATTGTTTTTCAAAGGTTTATAAGCCCTCCTTGAACCTGTTAGATTTTTAACAACACCACAAGTACTTATTTAGTTAAGCACTTGTGGTTTGAGTTTGTGCATCAAAAAGTTTGTGTTTTGTGTGTTTAAAAGAGCTGTCCAAACAAGCTTTGATCTTTTGACTTTGTGAGTCAAAAACCACAAAGGCCTTTTGGTCACAGTTTCTAAAAACCAAAAGACCTTTTTCACCATCAAAAATAAGCAAGTAAAAATGATTTTTAAAAGTTGAAAATTGGTGCACAAGCTGTTTAGCTAGAACACTCAATCTGTTTGAGCTTATTTGTGTGTTTAGAGCTTATTTGACAGCTTAAAATAAGCTGTCAAATAAGCCCTTGAGATTTGCCTTAAAGCTCCCCTGGTGCAAAGGGGAGACTTTAGGCTTATTTTTCTCAGCCATTAAGAGCAATTAAGCCCAAGTTATTGGCTTATTTCAAGAGCCAATAAGCTCTTGTATAAGCCTCTTGATTTTCAGACCTTAGGAAGCTCATTTGTGTGCTTATTTTTAAGCACAAACTTGCCTTTTGGCTGTTTTCACATGGCTTAGGCTGAGGGATTGCTTATTCTTTGATTTTGGCTTATTGAGCTTATCCCATAAGCTCAAATTGTTTCCTAGTAGCTTTTTAGGAAAGTATACTTAGTTTTTGTGCTTATTTACCTTTTCCTAGCTTATTTGTCCAAATGATTTAGTCAAATTTTAGTTTTAAGCTTTATTTTTAGTTTCTGTCAAAAATAGGCTTAATTTCTAGCTTATTTAGTTGTTAAAAGTAGAAAGTGTCTTTGTTAATGTTGTTTAGAATAAGCTCCTCTACAAGTTTTTAGTTTTAAGTTTTTGCTAATTCTCAATTTTTCAAAAAGCCAAAAATAAGCCAAGTCGCGAGGTCTATTTTGTACTTTTCCATTAGTTCAGGGGTACCCGTTTGCATTGTAGTGTAAATTCTTCATAATTTGCCCGCCTACCCTTTAGTTTAGTTTCTTACACTTTCTACCCTAGACTTTAGGAAAAATAAAAAAAAATTCATCTCAGGAGATGGTCATTGGTCCGGGATATTTTTGAAGAAAATCCTGAAATGAACCTCCCCCGGTAAAAACCGCAGGACCTAGAAACTCCTAATTCCTTTGACGGTATGGGATGAGGTAATTTTGCAATGACATCGATTTGGCTTTGTCACCCTCCAATCCCTTTCTTAGAAATCTTATTGCCGGAAGGACAATGCCCTCTTTGACATAAAATGGCTCTTCTCTCCCAGTTAAGACTTAAGTGGTGGCTTCACACCTTTGAACAATGTGGTCTAAACGGGAGAGGCAGTTTTGGAAAGAATTCCCCAAAGACCGAGAATCCGTCCATAAAAGACTCCATCTTCTTCTCAACATGTCATGAAAGATTCCAACATACATCGTTGAAACGTGCCTGGAGCATTGCATAAGCCGAAAGGCATGCAAAACGGTAAGGCAAACGTCCCGTATGGGCAAGTAAAAAGTTAGTCCCCCCCACACCCTCCCCTTTTTATTTCTAGATCACGGGGTCAATGGGGATTTGGGAAATAACCAGAGAAACCATCGAGGAAACAGTAAGTATACATTCCCCGCTATCACTCAAGCATTGGTCATTAACGGTAGAGGAAGTTTTCTTGGCGGGTGCTTCATTTAACTTACGAATAGTCAATGCACACTCGCCATCCGGTAACCAAACGAGTGGGGGATCCACTATTTTCCTCATAGTTTTTGTTCACTACCACAGTCATTCTCCCTTCTTGGTACACAATGTATCGTGCTAACCAGAGGACTGTCGAGATAGTGTAAATCAAGTCAGCTTCGAAAGTTTTTCACCGTCCTTTTTAATAACATCGTGGATTAATTGGATTCACTCTTTCTTTTGATGTTGGACCCGCAGGTGCATAGTCCCTTCTTCCCATAATAATCTTTGGTACAAAATTCCGGGTTGATGTACCCTGAATGTCAGAAAGTTTTCCAAGCGAGAGCTTCGCTTGTGGGACTTTACACACCTTCCGAGAGCGGAGTTCCTCAACATCCAACTCTTTAGCAATAAATACGGGGCAACTTGTTGTCGCCCTTTCACAAAAATGCATACCGAGATGGAGGCAGTTCCTTGAGTTCAAACTCAGTAGTTCCATCAACGAAGAATTGGCTGTATTAGTTTTTCGACAGACTTTAAGCTCAGTTCGGACGTTCCTGGGAGATAATTTCCTTGACTTTGGAGGGGTGAAGTGGTGTTTCACATATTCAAGATGGCTCATAGAATAAGAATGGTCCCCTCAGGATCATAGTAGAATGGGATTGATATGCTGGACAATCCGGATCATCTGCTAACCAAGGAAAGAGTCGCTACTTCGAGAAGAGGAAATCACTATCATCCCCACTAAATGAGTTAGGGTAGGGAAAAGTACAACAATTGATCATATACTAGTGGAATTTCCACTCGCGGATTATTCAGTAAAACCAAGAACTCTTGAGAGTATTCCTCACAAGCCATATCACTGAAAGTCAATCTTGTTTGCCGCATGTGAGTGTAATTGGCCGAGTATCTCGTAGTCTGATCAAATTGTAAGTGATGGCTTCACTTCCTATTTCTAAGTTAATTCACCTTGTGCACACAATCAAAGCACGAACTGGTCATTAAAAGCATCTCACCAGAATTAAAGGAACTCGGGGGTCTTGCTCAAAATCTACAACCACAAAGTCGGACACTGGAAAGAGAAATACATTAACTTTAACGGAGATGTCTTTTGCATTCCCATTGGTTAGAAAATTGATCGTCCGCAAGTTCGAGTGTCAGCAGTTGGAGTAAGATCAGGTAAGTGAAAGCTTTTCCCAGACCTGAAAGGCATTAGATTAATGCTAGCACGAGATCTCTAATGCTAAAGCATGTCATACCATCCCTGAAATTCACAAAGGAATCAGGAACTTGTGCCGGGGTCTCCAAGTTTTCTGGTAACTTGTTCAAAGAGACCGCCGAACAATGTCATTCATCTAAGTTCGAGCTAGACAAGGTTTCATATGAAGTTCGAGCCACTTCAGTAAGTTTCTCTGTATTCCCTATTAAGGTTCGTAAGCGGCTGGCGAATTTGGCATCCAAAACAATAGGCATTCGTAAAGCTAATCTCGAACTCATCTCTTTGAAGATTTCATAGAATTTGATCGATTTGTTCATTAGCTTGATTACGGCCTTTTCCCATTATCACGCCCTCGAAGGATTGGAAGAAGAAACTGAAGTTTAGTGTTTGGCACGTGAGCAACAAACAGGAGCAACCATGGGCTCAAGAACTGGAGTTGTGATTGGTTCAGGACCTACCGGAGGTTGGACGGGTCAGTAACATTATTAAGCAAGAAGGGGGCACTTGATCCTTTGTTCACCTCGGGTATTGCTTCACTACTGAAGACGTATGAATTGGAGGTCCTTGATTTTGCATCACCGATTCGGGTAGTGAATAAAACCCTATAAGTCTTCTCTAGGGTTAGTAAACTGTGTTACCAGGGAGTGTCCCTGACCGCTGAAGTTAGAAGCGTATGGCAGTTACAAACTAGCCAACAAATCAGTCAGATTTGCCATTAGATTATTCAATTTGTTTGTTTCGATTTGGCTGCCACTGACTCTGGTTTTGGAGTATTTTGCATGTTTCTCTGATAGCATCATTAGCCTTGACGTAGTTGCAAATCGTTCTGTGACACTGTGTGTCTGAGTGAACGGGCTTGAGAAGCTTGGAGACTGATTAACCTGGGTCCTAAGAGTTGATTCTACTGAATTAATTGGACTGATTAAAATTCCCACCTCGTTTTGGTTGAAATTGCTCTCCCGGTTTTGGTTAAAGTTATTCCCGATTGAAATTGATTAGGCATTATTAGCGTAGAGTTCTGAACGGTGGAAACCTGGAGGTCTATATATGATTTGCAACCATTTTGAGGTCGGTAAAGTGGAGCGTACATGGTTGTAAGTAGCTGCCAGGGGCTTGTGACACATACTCAGAAATGTGTCGCCGAAAAACGTGCCATAAAGATGGCTGGTCATTCTGATGAAATGGGCACCACCGCAAGTTAAACACAACTTAGCTCCAACAGCTTGACAGTGTGCAGAGCTGAGATTGAGCAGAACCTTGGTTCTCTTGTCTAAAAAGCAATGCTCGGACATATCCTTAAGTCAGCAACAACAGATGAAACAGCTTGGTTGAAGAATATTTTGTACTTACCTTGGCAACAACGTGCCGTTAGCCTCGTGTTTGACGAACCATTGTGACTTGCACTCGATGATTTTTAAAAATAAACATTCGCAGGCATTTGTGATCAAAAAGTTTCCACCTGGCTGCGGAGATCAAATGAATCTTGATCATTTATGTTCAAGCATTATAGGAATGAATCAAAGTTGAAGCAATTCTTAGAAATCCATGGTGTGGACAGCCTAAGTAGATCATTGAAAACGATCCCAAGCCCATCATAAAACGAATCTCGAACCTCTGCTGAAATCTAGTGATCTCATTGCGAAGATTCGTCGTTTTAGAAGGAGGGAAAAACTGATTAATGAAATTTGATACAAAGGATCGTCCCAAGTTTGAATAATATTCGAGGGCTCTTTTTCTAGCATAGTTCGGCTTCTCCCTCGATAGAGAATGGAAAAATGCAGAAGCTTAATCGTAGCAGTGGAACATTGAGGGAACCCTCATTGTGGAGGGGTGATCTGATGAAGTAACGGATAATGAGCATGCGGGTCTTCTTTGTCATGACCGAAGAACTGTTGTTCGGAACAAAGAAGATTAAAAACCCATGATTTAGCTCGAAATTGTTTGCCACAATATTCAGGAATAGGATTGCGTCCTCGTACCCCTCGGTGGTGCTTGGAGGCAATTGAGCCATATTCCGAGTGTCTGCATTGGCTCTACGGTAGGATCTTCCTGAAATAGGTATTCTATACGATAGTCGATGAACTACTGGCGGTCCTTCTGGTGGAGGAGGTCGCTGCTCACGGGACTGAGATCGAGTGCGCATGCACAAAATGGAAAAAAAAAAAAAAAAAAAAGTTACACTAATTTTTTGGATTTTTGGATTTAAAATATATTCACAATCTATTTTAAACGGACAAGAGATAGACAATTAAGCCAAATAATCGATCTAACTTCACGGTAGCTCTCAGAATGAAAAACCGCATCAAAAAGGTGAGGCGAGAAGTAGAATTTACCGAGACATTATTTCTCTTTACCGGGGTGGGGTAATTGTCCATAGGGGGAACGTGGGAAGGGTCGCCACCATGTGGATAACCTCTTAAGTTGTCTAATCAGAATGAGGTAGCCTGTATATCGGAAGTGACACAGAAGGGCAATTTTAATATCTTTAAGTTCGATTGGGAACATCAGTAGTTTCACAGCGGAACTTATTATGATAATGACCTCAGTGGAGAATATTATATTTTGGTATTTTTAAACCAACTATTGAATTTTAATTTTTATGGACAATTTTTTATTATTTTGATTTTTTGGTTTTTTTTTTTTTTTTTTTTTTATATTTTATATGATATTATTAAATAAATAAGAAAAGAAAAATCACACACGGGGGGATCCTACTCTATAATGATTACTTAATATGATTATAACAAGAAACAAGGTCAGATACTAAGTTGGATAGAAAACACATAGTGCTGGCGTGCCGCGCGGATCGCGACAATATTGATTGCGGGTATTTAGTATCAGCACACACGATATCTAAATTATGCTGTAGAACACTATAACATATGAAATTTGGTATATTCCAATCCCCCTTTACACTCTCTACCTCTCCCCAAACACGCTTTTACCACAAAATGATAAATCTCATTGATTGTTTATTTGTAAATAGAATATAAAACAATATTCTCTACTCATCACATCTATTACTGAATCTATAGAGCCGCGTGCGATTAATGTACAAACACTAACTCTAACATTACCTCACAAACGCTGATTTTGTATTTAATGTTTGTAGTGAGCCTCAAACTTCTAAGCACTAAACTCCACTCAAAAATACTTCGAGCTTGACTAAAATAATCTAATGTGTGAGATCTAACATCTAAAAGCTAAATGATATGCCCCCAAAACTCCTAAAAAATACTAATATCGTTTGTTGTATTAATTTTGTTTTTTTTTTAATTTGGGTTGATAGTTTTATTGGTTTTTTTGTTAGGTTTTTAGTATTTTATTTTTTGGTGTGTTTGAAGTTTTTGTTTTTTGGTTTATTTTTTTAGGTTATAATGGTTATGGGTTTTTTAAAAAAAAATTAATTTTATTTTTATGTTGTTTGTTTGATATGAATGGTTTTGATTTTGGTTATAGTTGGTAAGTTTTGTTTTTTTTTAATATAGATAGTTTTAAGGAGTGATTTATATAATTTTTAAATTTAAAAAATCAGCAAATAGATAATATTTGGTATGTTTATTTGATGAATTATTATTTTTTTGTTGTGTTTTAAGTTATAGTATTGAAATAGAAATTTAGAAAAAAGAAAAATATGGTTTATTTATTTTGATTTTTTATGAATTTTTAAAGATTATTATTTAATGAAAAATAAAAATTAGATATAAACAATATAAATATTTGTTAAAAATTATGAAAAATAAAAAATTAAAATATTAAAAATATTAACAATTCTAAAAATATAAAAATGCCCAAATTTTACTGTTTAAATAAAAAGTAATTAAACTAATTAGATTTTAACCTAAATTATATTAATTAAATTAAATAAACTAACTAAAGTTAATCTAAGGGACTAACAGTGAAAAGGACACAAGGACAAACGGGGTAACAGGCTAACTAACCACAGGGACTAACAAGGTAACTCAAAAGAGAAAAATTAACAATTGGTCCTGAGGTGGACCCCGATTACAAGGTATGTCCAACTCTTATTATCAAAAAGCTATAAAATAAAACTTGTATAAGGGCTCAGGGAGTAACTTTTGTAAAAGCACTTTATGCTTTTTACTCACTAAAATAAAGCAGAAAAAGTGAGCTTTGACTGCCAAAACTTAATAAGCTTATAGCTTATTTTCTATCTTTTTGGGTTTAAAAGCCAACAAATAAGCTAGAAAAACTATGGGGGGGACAGTTAATAAGGAAGGGGAGTCCCTAATTATAAGTCTATGGCCATCTAATAAGCCCCTAAAATAAGCTAACATAATAACTATATTTGACAGTTTTAAAATAAAACAGAAAAAAAGGGAACTTTAAGCCCTAAATAAGCTAAGCTAAAGGGGGAAATAAGCTATGAGATTTTGGGGAATTAAAGGGCTACTAATAAGCTATAAATAAAAGCTAAAAGATCCTAAGGCTTATTATCTAAATAAGCTAGAAAAGTGGGCTGAGATGAGGTGCTCAGCACCAGGGGAGCTCAAACAGTGAGCTTAAAGGCTTTTTGGGCTTATGAAATAAGCCTCAAGAGGCTTTTTTTAGCCAAATCCAAGCACAAACAGATTAAAAGGGAAGGCAAATGACTTAATTTCAAAGTTTAAGAGTCTAGAAAACAATAAAACTGCTGATAATGGGCTAAAAATTGAGGGTTCTTAAGAAAAAAAGCAAAGCTAAACTTTGACTTATACTTGGTCAAACCAACAGAACAGAACAAAGGTCTTTGAAAGGGGCTAGTAACACTCAAATCAGCACAAGAAGACAAACCAAGGGTGTGCTTAAAAGCTGTCTACACACTGAGCACTTAACATCATTTTATGCTTATGAAAAGTTTGACAGAATGCTAAAAGGGACTATTAAAAACATTATTTTCAACATAAAATGGTGATTAAGGTGGCTTAAATAAAGCCTACACACTCAGACCAAAGTGGCTGAGTGAGCTTGACCACAACAAACCCCATAGACCCCCATTTTCAGGTAAAAACGAACCAAACACCTCCCTTAATTATAAATTTCGGGTTTTTTTTTACCTTTTTTAGTGAAGAAAGGGTAAGATAAAAGTTATTAAGATTGAACTAACAACTTTATACATGTTTATGCAAGTTTAAAAACAGAATAAAGCTTAACTTACACTATAAATTTTGAGAATTGAAATAACACAAAAAGAACTCTTAACTTGTATATAAGCTGAAATCTTACAAACATAATACTTAAAATGAAACTGAGTACAACAATTTTAAAGTAAACATAATTAAATGTAAACTAAGAAAGTAATAAAACAAGGTGTGTTGCATCGGGTTGCCTTCTTCTCTTTTATAAGAGGTCCTCCAAGCATTTCTTGCACTTTGGATGAGTTTTGTTGTAGAGTAGAACCTCACAAGCCAATCCCTAGCCTCATTTTGCCTTGTACCATTCTAGCCATGATGTGAGTGCTCGGGTTTGTGTATTGTGCCAGGGGAAGAAGGTTATAGGGGAATTGGGAGTGGGAACGGTTAGGGGTGAATGTAGAGTGTACTAGGGGAGTGTGTAATTGCAAGAAAACGTGGGGGAGAGGGTGGTATGGGTTACGGCGCCAAGTGGTTTGAAGGGTAACGGGGCAGTTGCAAGGTATAAAGGAAAGTATGGTGGGGGGGGTGTGGGGAAGAAGCAAGAGTGCCCCCCCCATCTTTCCTCTCTTTTCTCTCCATCTTGGCCAGAATTTTCAGTTATAAACAAGGTTGGAAAGTGACAGAGTCTCAGTCCTGCGTTTTAAACTAAAAGAAAAAGGGGAGTAGGGTAATTTTGCCAAACGGTGCCCCATTCTAGTTTCATGGTAGTATTTATTTCGCGGAAGAATGAGGAAGAAAAGTTAAGTCAATACCCCCATATGTTTGTCAAATGATCTCCATGTTATTTTGATCCACCTCAAATTGGGTCATTCGTTAGATTGTAAATATCGAGCATGTAAAAGCTCAAGTGTAGGGGTACGTATTATAAACCCCATGTGATGTATTATGTTATTCAAAAAAAAGAGAAAAGAAAAAGAAAGAGATTGATGTAGAGTTGTGTAGAGTTTGTAGATCTTCGTCCGAGTCTTGGCTTAGCAAATAAACCAAAGTGTATTCGTGTAAATAATTAGCTAACCCTTCCACTCCAAATTCACCCAAAGCCACCTAAATGTATCCCATCTGTTTCCGTTTCCTTTATGTGTTATACATGATTAAATAAACACAGTCTTTTATCTTATTGTTATCACTATTAGTTTAGATTATCATTTAGTTTAATAGCTAAAACCAACAAACCTCTCCAATTATATGATTTACTTGCTTTCCATAAAATATAAAAATACAAAAATAATCTTCTCTCAACCCTTAGAATTCTGTTAGACCATGATCAAGCCTTCCCAACCTATTCCTCGAGTGAACGATAACAACCCCAAGAGTCTTGCCTATACTACTACTACAACGATTAGGTGCTCTGCCTAGGGAGTTATAAAACTTCTTGTTGAAGTTTAACGACGACCGCATCAACCTACAATATATTTTGAATCAGAAAGAGCTGAACTTGAGACAACAGAGATGGATTGAGTTGTTGAGTGATTATGATTGTGAGATACGGTATCATCCTGGAAAAGCGAATGTCGTGACTGACGCCTTAAGTCAGAAGGAAAGGAATAAGCCATTACGTGTTCGAGCTTTGATGATGACGGTTCACAATGATCTACCTAAGCAGATTCGTGAAGCTCAGGAGGAAGCAATAAAAAGGAAGAATGTGAAGGCAGAAAATTTGGGGAGATTGATTAAGAAAATATTTGAGTTTCGCCCTGATGGAACACGTTGTTTTGGAAATCGTGTTTGGTTTCCGCGATTCGGTGGATTGAGGGATTTGGTTATGCATGAGTCGCATAAGTCCAAGTATTCCATCCATCCGGGATCGGACAAGATGTATCAAGATTTGAAGTCGTTGTACTGGTGGTCGAATATGAAAGCTGATATTGCCACGTATGTAAGCAAGTGTTTGACTTGTGCGAATGTTAAAGTTGAGCATCAGAAACCATCTGGGTTGCTGCAACAACCAGAGATTCTAGTTTAGAAGTGGTAAAGGATTACTATGGATTTTGTGAGTGGATTGCCAAGAACGCCGAGTGGGTATGATATAATTTGGGTTATTGTCGACCGACTGACCAAATTAGCTCATTTCCTACCAATGAAGAAAAGGGATAGTATGGAGAAGCTCACGCGACTTTACTTAAAGGAGATAGTGTGTAGGCATGGTGTTCCTGTTTCGATCATTTCGGATCGAGATAGCCATTTTACATCAAGATTCTGTAGATTGCTTCAGGAAGTGTTGGGGACGAATTTGGATATGAGTACCGCTTACCACCCTCAAACGGATGGCCAAAGTGAAAGGACAATACAAACGCTGAAAGATATGTTGCATGCCTATGTGATTGACTTCGGAAGTAGATAGGATCGCCATATGCCATTGGTCGAGTTCTCATACAACAATAGTTATCACGCGAGCATTAAGGCTGCACCATATGAGGCTTTGTACAGACGAAAATGTAGATCACCGGTATGCTGGAGTGAGGTTGGGGATAGCCAACTCACCGGTCCAGAGTTGATCCGTGATACGACCGAGAAGATCGTCCAGATTAAGAACCGTTTATTGACCGCCGGTAGTCGCCAGAAAAGTTATGCAGATAAGAGAACTAAGCCGTTGGAATTTGAAGTCGGTGATATAGTACTCCTCAAGGTATCGCCATGGAAGGGCGCTGTGCGTTTTGGAAAGCGTGGAAAGCTAAGTCCACGTTACATTGGGCCATTTAGGACTATAGCTAGGGTTGGTCCTGTAGCTTATACGTTGGAGTTACCTGAAGAGTTGAAGGGGATTCATAGTACGTTTCATGTTTCGAATCTTAAGAAATGTTTAGCGGAAGGCGATATTGTTGTTCTGATAGATGAGATTCAACTTGATGATAAGTTGCATATGATTGAAGAGCCAGTGGAAGTTGTTGATAGAGAGGTCAAGCGACTTAAGCAAAGTAGGATACCTATCGTTAAAGTTCGTTGAAATTCGCAAAGAGGTCCAGAATTTACTTGGGAACGTGCGGATCAGATTTGTTGGTAGAAATATTGCGATATTTAATCTATACATTCTCTTTATGTTTTGGTGATGACAAACATGTAACTTATAACACATAACGTAAAGTGCTTAAGTTACTCGTAATCACTAATCATCAATTCGTCTACACACTACGGATAAGCATGGTGTTGCCTCCCACGAAAGCGTTTGTTTCTAGGGTTCGCGATGCTTGACCCATCACAGGAATTTATTGATCATTAGGGAAAGTTTGGAGATCTGGAACTCCCAGTGTGGTTAACGTTCCCTCCAAAAGTAGTGCTGACGCTGATGATCCATTCACTTTGAATTTTGGACCAGTTGGCTGAGAAAGCTCAACAGTGCCGTACGGAAATACTTTAGTGATGGGAGAGGGCCATTCCAACGGGTTTTAGTTTGCCACGAGAAAATCTTTAATCTGGAAATTAAGAGGAGGCCTCGATCACCGATGTTGAAAACACGGTTTTGATCTTGGAGTCATGGAGCTCTGGTTTTGCCTTATAGATCAAAGAGTTCTCATAGGCATGATCACGAGTTCATTAAGTTCATTGAGTTGAAAACTTTCTGGGTGATACCCGTAATTATAGGATCGAAGTCTTGGCTTGTTTTAGGGTCCGTAGGCTTTGTGCTCAGCTCGATCGGAAGATGGGCATGCCTTTCCATACACAAGCTGTAAGGAGTACACCGATGGGTGTTTTGTAAGCTGTGCGGGAAGGGCCCATAGTATCATCTAGTTTGTCTATTCCGACCATGAGGCACGATTTTCCATATGGTATTTCAAGGATTACTTTTCACGGCACGATTTGATCACTTCCACTTGCACTTGTTTGTGGGTGATAAGCGGTGGATGATTACGGGGAGTAACTCCATATTTCTGCATGCCTTTGTAAAACTTGGTCTTTACAAAAATGGGTCCGCGATCACTTCATGATTGCTCGGGGAGCACCAAAATCGGGCGAGAGAGATTTCATAAATTGCAACTACTTCGGGCATCAATTGGTGGGAGCGATTTTGCTTCAAACCCATTTTGACAAATAGTTTTCGTCTGCACGGATTATACTTTTTCCCTGTGAAGAGGGAACGGGCCCATCAAGTCGATGCACCAATGTCAAAGATTTTACAAACTTGGATGGAGTTTGAGCATCTATAACGTTGTGAAGTTTTTCCTTGACGTTGGCCGAGTCACAGTTCTTGACAACTCGTGGGCATCTTTATGATGGTGGGCCAGAAGAAAACGGACCGTCAAAAGATCTTTTTGGCTGTGGGGTTTGCACCATGAGTTGTCACGGTGGGTCCATTGTGCAAGCTGAGAGGAATCTCATGAGCTCATTGCCGTGCACACATCGACTGATCACTTGATCCGCAAATAATTTTAAACAAGAAGGGTCGTTCCCAGAATTAGTGTTTAACATCTTTTGAATAAACTTGTTTTTTGCTGGGTCGACATTGCCCTTCACAATGAATCCACCCGCGTATGGTAATTTGCAAAGTCCGGCAAACACGGGGTTCTAGAGTTATCCACGAAAGGTTCACATTTTAAGTCTCAAGAGGGGAAAACTTCATTTATCTCTTTAGGATCATGACGTTTTCATAAGGGTTTTCCAATCTGGACAGATGATCGGCTGCGAGGTTCTGGCCTCCTTTTTGTATCAATAACTTTGAAGTCAAATTCTTGGAAGGAGCGAGAAACCCACCGGATGCAAATCTCGCCTTGGCATCCTTTTTGCAAAGAGTTTATTAAGGGCGGATAGTACGCTGGTGACTATGATTTTGTTCATGATGAGGTAAGACCGGAATTTCATCGAAAAAGCTTACACTATGGCAAGTAACTACTTTTTCAGTTCGTAGTGTAGTAAAATTCGTTTGTGCTTCATCAAGGATCCTACATAGCATAGAGGAAGGCCGAATATGTTACCATGACGTTCGCCCAAAAATGCACCTATGGCGAAGTCGCTGTGCATTGCAATAAGCTCAAATGGAAGGTCCCAGTTTGGAGCAATCAGATTGGAGCTTACGTAACGTCTATCTTTCATATGTTGGAGAAGCTCTGAATGCAGTCATCGGAAAAAGATGAATGGAGTATTCTTTCATCAAAGGAGATGGGTCATTGGTTGGGAGATTTTTGAGAAATCCTGAATGAACCGCCGTAAAAAAAAACCGGCATGACGAGTAAGGAAGAAGAAAACTCCTAATTCCTTTGCGGTGGTGGGATGATGGTAATTTTGCAATGACATCGTTTTGCTTTGTCCAACCTCAATCCTCTTTCTTAGAAATCTTTATGCGAGGACAATGCCCTCTTTTGACCATTAAATGGCTCTTTCTCCCAGTTAAGACTTAAGTTGGTGTCTTCACACCTTTGAAGCATGTGTCTAAACGGAGAGGCTGTTTATGGAAAGAATTCCAAAGACAGAGAAGGTAGTCCATAAGACTTCCATCGTCTTCTTCACCATGTCTGAATGATTGTCTTACATACATCCGTTGAAACGTGACTGGAGCATTGGAATAAGCCGGATAAGGCATGCGACTGGTAGTGCAAACGTTCTGTCTCAGCCTCTTTATGGGCAAGTAAAGTAGTCTTTTCTTGATCCCGGGGTCAATGGGATTTGGAAATACCGGAGAAACCATCGATGGAAACAGGTAGTATTCATTCCCCGCTAATCTCTCAAGAATTTGGTCCATGAACGGTAGAGAAGTGTTCTTTGCGGGTTTGGCTTCATTTAACTTACGATTGTCAATGCACACTCGACAGTCGGGTAACCAAACGAGTTGGGATTCAATCTCATTTCCTCGTTCACTACCACAGTTCAATTCCTCCCTTTTTGGTTACACAATGTATCGGCATAAACCAGGGATCTGTCGGAAGATAGGGTAAATCAATCCAGCTTCTTCGAGGACAGTTTTTCAACTTCTCTTTTAATAAATCGTGGATTTTTGGATTTACTCTTCTTTGATGTTGGACCGCTGGTGCATAGTTATTCTTCCATAAGAATCTTTTGTGGGTACAAATCCGGGTTGATACCCTGAATGTCAGAAAGTTTCCTAAGGAGAGCTCGTTGTGGGATTTTCGCACCTTTTATGAGAGCGGATTTTCTCAAAACATCCAACTCTTTAGCAATAATGGTACGGGGCAACTTGTGTCGCCTTCCAAAACTTGCATACTCGAGATGGGCTGGCAGTTCGCTTGAGTTCAAACCTCAGTAGGTTCATAATGGAAGAATTGGTGTATTAGTTTCACAGACCTTAAAGTCAGTTCGAGCTTCTGGGAGATAAGTTCTTGACTTGGGAGGGTGGGAAGGTGGTGGTTCACTATTCAAGATGGCTCTCTAGAATAAGTATGTCCCCCTCCAGGATATAGATAGATGGATTTATATGCTAGACAATCCCGGATCATTGCTAGACCAAGGAAAGAGTCGGCTTTTCGAAAGAAGGAAAATCACTATCCCCAAATGGACGAGTCTAGGGTAGGAGAAGATGTTAGTAGCATAAATTTGGATCTTATTACGGAGTGAATTTCACTGCGTTTTTATCTGTAAAACCAGAACTTCTTGAAGAGTTATTCCTCACAAGCCATATCAATGACTCAATCTTGTTTGCCTGTCATATGTGAGTGTAATTGGGTCCCGAGTATCTGAGGTTTGATCAAATTGTAGTGATGGCTTCAACTTCCTATTCTAAGAGTTAATTCAACCTTGTGCACTTCAATCAAAGCACACTGACCGGTTTTTAAGATAGCACCTCCCCGAGAATTAAAGGGACTCGAGGGGTCTAGGCTCAAAATTCTACAACAAAAAAAAAAAACAAAAAGTCGGCTGGAAAGAGAAAATATACAACTTACGGAGATGTCTTTTGCATTTTCCCATTGGTTTAGAAATTGATCGATCCGCAAGTTCGAGTGTCATGCTAAGTTGGAGTAAGGATCAGGAAGTGAAAGCCTTTTCCCAGCTGAAAATGGCTTAGAATTAATGCTTGCACCGAGATCGGCTATTGCTAAGCATTCATAAATTCCTGGAATTCACAAGTATCAGGAAACTAGCCTGCCGGGTCTCCAAGTTTTCTGGGTAACTTGTTAAGGCTGTCCGCGAACAGTGTTCATTCTTCGAAGGTCTAGCTAGAAGCGGTTCATTGGAGGTTAGAGCCACTTCAGTCAGTTTCTCTTTATTCCCAAGTAAGGTCTTAGAGTCGAGGCGAATTTGGGCTTTAAAACAGAGCATCCGTAAAGCTTAATCTCGAAACTCATTCTTTGAAGATTTCATGAATTTGTCATTTGTTTCATTAGCTTGTACGGCTCTTTTCATTATCACGCATCGAAGATATGGAAGTGAAATGAAGGTTGAGTATTTGGCACTGGGTGCAAACATAAGGCTCAAACAAATTGGAGTTGTGATTGGTCAGACCTACCGGAGGTTGGGACGGGTGCAGTACTTGTGAACAAGAAGGGTTGCTCTTGGTCTTTGTCACCTCGGGTTTTATTGGTTTCCAACTACGAAGAATAGGATTTGGGTGCGGTCCTTGATATGACAACACCGCTTCGGTAGTGATACCCTTTTAAGTCTTCTCTGGGGTTAGTAACTGTGTTTACCTGGGAGTGCATCCATGACTCTGATGTAGAAGCGTATTGCAGAGTTACAAACTTTGCCAACATATTCCGGGTCAGATTGCCATTGGTTGTTCAATTTCGGCTGTTTCGACTTGCAGGACTCTGACTCCTGGTTTTGGAGGTTATTTGCATGTTTCTCTTGATAGCATCATTAGCCTTGACGTAGTTTTCAAAATTCGTTCTTGGTGACAAGTGTGTCTGAGGAACGGGGGCTTGGTAAGCTGGAGATGAGTTTAACCTGGGGTCCTATGATGTTGATTCTGACTGAAATTGGAACTGCATTAAAATTTCACCTCTGTTTTGTTTGAAATTGCTCTCCCGGGTTTTGGTTTTTTAAAAGTTATTCCCCCGATTGAAATTGTTTAGCATTATTAGATTGAGAGTTCTAGAACGGGTGGAAAAACCTGGAGGTCTAATATGATTTGGAAAACCATTTGAGGTCGGAAATTGGAGCTTACTTGGGTTGTAATTAGCTGCGGCGGCTTGTGACACATACTCAGAAATGTACTCTTCTGTCCCGATAAACGTTGCCAGAGTGGCTGGCTGTTTTGGTGAGAATGGGCAACTACAGCAAGTAACACAACTTAGGTCTCAACTGCTTTGACGGTGCAGGAGGCTGGAGATGGAGCAGAAGCTTGGTTCTTCTTGTCTAAGAGCAATGCTCGGTCAATATCCTTTAGTTCAGCAAATCGTATGAAACAGCTAGGGTGGAAGAGTTTGTACTTACTCCTGGCAACAACATGCCTTAGCTCGTGTTGTACGACCTTGGACTGCTCTCGATGATTTTAAACATTCGCGAGCATTTTGTCCAAAAGTTTCCACTGCTGCGTGAGTTCAATGAATCGTGATCATTATTGTTCAAGGCATTATTGAAATGTCACAAAGTTGATGCAATCTGAGGAATCCATGTGTGGACATGCCCTAAGTAAGATCATTGAACGATCCAAAGCCTCAATAAAGCGATCACCATCGAACCTCTGCTGAAATCTGGTGATTTCATTGCGAATGATTCGTGTTTTAGAAGGAATTCGGGACAGGAAACTGATTTGATGAAATGTTGGATACACAGATGTCCCCAAGTTTGAATGGATCGAGGGGTTCTTTTTCTAGCCATATTCGGGCTGCTCCTCGATAGAGAATGAAAAAAGCATAATTTAATGCGTAGAATTGGACATTGGGGACTCATTGTGGAGTTGATTTGTTGAAGTAACGGATATGAGCATGCGGTTCTTCTTTGTCATGACGAAGAACTGTTGTTTCTGGACAAGATTGATTACCCATGTTCAGCTCGAAATTAGTTTGCCACAATTTCAGGGATATGGATTGGTCCTGTACCCTCGCGTGGGTGCTGTGGAGCATTGATCCATAGTTCGAGTGTCTGCCATTTGGCTCTACGGTTGGATCTTACATGTATGGGGTATTTCTATACGAAGAGTTCGATAACGACTGGCGTTCCTTCTGGTGGAGGAGGTTCGCGGCTCAGGAAGACTGAGATCGAATTAGTGCGCTTGCACAAAATGGAAAATAAATAAATAAAGTTACACTAATAATTTTTTTTTTTTTGGATTTTTGGATTTTTAAAATATATTCACAGTTTATTGTATAACGGAACAAGAGATAGACAATATTAAGCCAAATAATCATCTTACTTCACGGTAGCTTCTCAGAATGAAAAACGCTCTGTGGTGAGAGGAGGAGTAAGAATAGCGCTGAAGTTATTTCTCCTTTTGGGTCGTAGTTCCTAGAACAACCCTCCTTAAACCCACTTTATAGTTTGTTAATCGAATGAGTGTGGCCGTTATATCGTAAGTGACACAGAAGGCAAGTTTTAAATATTTGGGTTCGATTGGGAACTCAGTAGATTACACCGGAACATATTATGATAATACCTCAGTGAGAGAATATTATAATTGGTTTTTAACAATTAGTGAATTTTAATTTTTTATGGAAAATTTTTTATTATTTTTTGGTTGATTTTTTTTTTGCATTTTTTTTTTGATTTTTTTTTTTTTTTTGGATTTTGAATTTTTTTTGATTTTTTTATATTGATATGTAAAAGAAAAGAAAAATATTTTTGTGATTTTTTTAATATTGATATATTAATAATAAGGAAGTTCAGATTAAAGCGGATAGAAATCGTTTTAGCAAATGCCTCCCCGGGCAGCGGCGGCAAAAATTGGATTCGTTGACGGTTATTATTTTATAAAATAACTCAAATCGCAAATCCATGGACCGATCGCCTTGACAAGGCAAAAAGGTCAAGACCTATTTAGAAAATAAATTATAAGATCAAATCAATAATAAAAGATTCCGGAAGAGATATTTCCGGGTCGTATGTCCCAACGATGGCTGCAATGAATTTATCTGTTTGATGAGAAATTGAATGATGGGAAACACCTGATATAATTTAAAACTAAGTTAATTTAAATAAAACCGTAATTTAATCTTCGGGAACAATATAGAAATGGGGATCTTAAAAATACGGGATATCAAAATTAGTTATAAGGAAATCCTTAAAATTAAATTTATACTTAAAATAAGGGGAACAGATTCAGTTTATCGGAATAAAAAACCCCTTAAATACTAAAAATAAGAAAATAAATGCTAAATTAAATAAAAAAAGCAAAATTAAATCCTAATTAACTTAACTTGAAAATAAAGAAACTAGAACTAAATCGGAGGTCGTATGATGCTAACGAAAAGAAACGGAAAACGCACCCGGTCAAAAACGGGCTCTAGATGAAATTTAGAAAATACAAGCTATAATTAAATTTTTATATTGTTCATAGATCACTAAATGACAAAAGAAAACTTTTTAATAAAAAGAAAAATATTTTATTTTATTAATTTTGGAATTTTTTATGAATTTTTAAAGATTAAAAACTAATTAAACATTAGGAAATAGAAAGAAAAGGACAAAAAATAAAAGTATAAAAATTCTTGAAAAATATAAAATTAAAAAAGAAAAAATTAACAAATCTAAAAATATAAAAATGCCCAAAATTTACTGTATAAATTAAAAGTAATTAAACTAATTAAATTTAAACCTAATTTATATTAATTAAATTAAATAAACTAACTGTGGTTAACTATAAGGACTAACAGTGAAAAGGACACAAGGACTAACAGTGGTAACAGGCTAACTAACCATAGGGAACTACATTGTTAACTAGAAAAAGACAAAATTACACAAATGGTCCCTGAGTTGACCCCGATTACAAAGGTGGGTCCAAAGTGCTTATTAGCAAAAAGCTAAAGAAGCAAAGCTGTTAAGGGGCTTGAGGGGAACAACTTTTGTAAAAGCACTTATGCTTTTAGCTCACTGAATAAGCTAGAAAAGTGAGCTTTTGGACTGCAAAAGCTTAAATAAGCTTATGAGCTTATTTTTCTTTCCTTTTGGGGTTTAAGCTAGCAAAATAAGCTAAAATCTATGGGGGACAGTTAATAGGCTAGGGGAGTCCTAAATAAGCTAAGGCAACCTAGAATAAGCCTTAAAATAAGCTAGAAATGATTTAAGCTAGTTTGACAGTTTTAAAAGAAAACAGAAAAAGGTGAACTTTAATGCCTAAATAAGCTAAGCTAAAGGGGGAATAGCTAGAGATTTTGGGGAATTAACAGGGTACTATTACGCTACAAAGAAAAGCAAAAAGATCCTAAGGCTTAATACAAAATAAGGAGCTAAATCTTGGTGCTCAGCACCAGGGGAGTCTTTGCAGTGAGCTTAAGGGCTTTTTAGGCCTATGAAAATAAGCTCTTAAGGGCTTTTTAGCCAAATCCAAGCACAAACAGATAACAAGGGCATATGATTGAGCTTATTTCCAAAGATTTGGCTTCTAAAATACATTTAAACATGCTGATCTAGGGGATTTAAAATGGCTGTTTTAAAGAAAAAATGGCAACAACTCAGTTGAATACACTTTGGTACATTACAATGACAGGAAAAAGGGTGTTGAAAAGGGCTGAATATATCATTCGAATGACACAATAAAGGTGTGCTTAAGCTGTGTCAACAGCTTAAGCTTTTAAGCACAATGTAAACTTATGAATTTTGGCATGAAAAACAAATGACCCTTAAAAACTTATTTTTAAACTAAATCTTGGAATTATAATGGCTTAAATGAGCCTACACACTCAGCCAAGAATGGCTGAGTGCCTTTGACCCATGGTGGTGCTCAAACTGACCCATTTTAAGACTAAACCAAACACCCCCTTAATTTATAAATTCGTATTTTTTAGCTTTTTTAAAAGAAATAAAGGCTAGAACAGTGATGTTAAGTTGAGCTTAACAACTTTTACACATGGTGGTGTAAGATTAAACAGGTTTAAAGGCTTTAATTTATACTTCGAATTTTTAACAAATGCAATATTTCAAAAAACTCTTAACTTTTATTAATGCTGAAAATATTACAACATAAACTTTAAATAAACTGAATACAATAATCTTAAAGCAAACTTAATTAAATTTTTACACTAAGAAAGTAAAAACAGGGGTTATTTGGTGTGGTTGCTTCGGCTTGGTCTTCTTTTCTTTTATAGAAGTCCAAACTCTTCTCTTGGTCTTGGGTTGTGTTTGTTGTGAGAGTACAATACTTCCCAAGCAATCCTAGCCCTCCATTCACTTTGAATACCATCTCACCATTGAAGGGGGTGCGGGTTTTTGTAAATTGCCAAGTGGGCATGGGTTATAAGGTTGGGGTGAGCTGGGAAGTGTATGGGGAAGCTATAAAATGTACTATGGAGGTGGTTTGGCAAGAAAACAGTGGGTAGGGAGGTGGTATAAGGTTTGGCGGGAAGGGGGATCGAGGTACAGTTATGGGTGTAACGGTTTAAAGAGAAGTATGGGGAAGAGGCAAGAGTGCCCCCCCATCTTTGGCTCTCTTTTCATTTCATCTAAGCCGAAAAAACAGTTATAAATAGGTTTAGAAAGTGACAGTTATGGCCCCTGTGGTTTGTAACTAAAAGAATAAAGAAAGGTTTTGGCAAATTGCAAAAATGGTCCCTCTGGTTAAATAAAAGAAAGTTTAAGTAAATTGCAAAACCAGCCCTTGTGTCTTTTTAGCTCTTTTTTTCTTTTTAAAACAACTTTCAAACTTGGCATTTTTGGCCCTTTTCTTTATTTTTTTTCATTTTTAATTATAAAACAAGGTTTTAAAATTTACATTTTTGGTCCTTATGTTTTATAAAAAGGTTATTGGGCTTGGGTTTTGTGAATTGGGCCCATTGGGTTTTTATTGGGCCCATTGGGTTTGGGTTTTGGGCCCAATAAGGTACAGGTTTGGTTATTGGGCTTTTTCAAGCCCAATAAGGTTATGAAGTGGGTTTTGTGTGTACAATGGCTGAGATTGGCTGTAACTGGGCTAGGATTGGGCCTTCAAAGTCTTCACAGTCTTTGTCAATTGCACACAAATGGGCTGTTGAAATTGATTGAGGGCCCATTTGGTCTTCACAGTCTTCATAATTATACTATTGGGCTTTCCCGGCCCATCAGATGGGTTAAGATTGCATC